>CAJPEV010006398.1:0-10329 GCA_905338385.1 Darwinula stevensoni
AATGGTGGGATCCGAAACCATATTGGTTGGGGTGTAGGAGGTTTAAATCTGAGAATAAAGAATAAGTGGAGCTGGCAATGTGATGCTCAAGTATTTTAGAAATAACTGGAAAGATTGAGGTATGTCTGTAGCTTGTGGGATTTTGCAGGCTGCCTTTCTTATGGAGTGGAATTATCCTAGCAATTTTGAACGATTTTGTAAGGCTGTGGAATGCTGAATGCATATATTCAGAAGTTGGGTAATAGTTGTTGAGGCATTCCAGCTCAAGTGATCAAGGAGTGGTTGCGCTTCGGACTCCGATTTGCTTGAAAAAATTATTGCATGCTGTCAATCAAGACTTATGAAAAAACCCAAAACTTTGGCTCTCTGGTGCTAACAGATCTCGAGATATGTAGCCCCAAACTTCGCCCCCAAGAGGAAAAGTGGCCTTTAGGATTAAAGCGCTATCTTTGGTCCTGGTCAAGCTAGAAACGTGTTTTTAGACTCTAAGTAAAGATGAGACCATGTAGAATCGCATTATTAAATGCATTTTTTACTGCGTTTATTAGAAATTTAGTTATGAAATTTCAAAATTTGTGAATTTTGCAGAATTTTGCACGCAAATTATTAGCACTAAGATGCATTGTAACACTACCACCTTTTGTAACATTGTAGAGTAAGGAAGTGGCAATTTAAGAACCAAATTTCAACTTCCTACGTTTTGTGAAACAGACTTAAAATTAAATTTGAAAAGTCCAAAATTGTCTATTTTCACTCATTTTGGCGGTTTGTGCTTCCTGTTTTAAACAAGATATAAACTTGTAACCAGTGTCAAATGAAAGCTCTCTCCAAGTGCTTTCCAATGATATATTGCTCGTGTTGTTACTTTTACTTTTCATGCATGTGTATTTTTTTTAACTTTTGGATTCCGCAAATTCCCAAACGAAAGGTTTGACTGAAATTACAACGATGGGAATCTTGGTTAAACAACCAGACCTATGCATATCTCACACTTGACTCAGAAACATCGCTATTTCTATTATATGCTTGCATTAAGCAAGGAAATATCAATATTCAACACATTAATAGAATTCCAAACGCTACAATTTAGTCGGTATCTTTAATACATGCATGTACATTTCAGAAGATTCAGACTTCAGAATGGAGTTGTGTTCCTTCAAAGTGTAATATGACTGTAACCAAGTGTAATGTGGCTGTTGCATATGTCAAATGGCAGTGTTTATGTCTATAATAAATAAAGTAAATGCTTGAGATAGGTCTAGGAAATGTTTGATGAGCTTCAATTTCTCTTTCCTCCTGGCATACGAGAGAATTGGCAGAACTTGCAGCAGAAAGTACAATGGTGCTTAGAACCAGATAAACTTACAAGAAACACATAATTTCGTCTAACGGGAAAAGACATTGCAAATCCCCGCCAACCCACGTTGAAACAGATTGTATGTGAAACACCTCTGACGTCACCGAATACGTTATCCCGTAACCAGCCTATTCCCGTTTGCTTTAAAGCATTGATTTCAAGATGTAGCTTCTCCATTTCCAGAACCAATTTGCTGCTCTCTTTCGACAACACTTCCTGCTGCAACTTTAGAATGTTGCTTTGCTTGATATTGATTCATTCATGAAAACATTGATCCATTGGACTTGAAAAGTTTGAAGTAGTCTTTAATTCATTTCAATTCTTCAAGGAGTTTTTGGTGAACATAGTTTCCTACTTAAGGACATGCTCCATTTCCTGTGAATAAGATCTCTATATTTTTTTAAATCCTGGAATACAATTCCTTGGAGTCGTAGTAGGAGTGCCTTGTGAAACACTTAGAGTGGTCATCCAATTTTTTTTGAGAAGAGCAGAGTACAGTGGTACCTCGCATAACGAACGCAATTCGTTCCAGCAGTGCGTTCGTTATGCGAGGTGTTCGCGAGTGAAAGTGAAACATTTTTTCCAAATTACGCATAACGAACACCTCGCATAACGAACGCACCGCTGGAACGAATTGCGTTCGTTATGCGAGGTACCACTGTATTCACATAGTTCTGTTGCTAGTCCATAAATTCTCTGCATATTTGAATTTCTGCATGATTTGTCAGTTATATTTTAAATGCAATTTTTCAAGGGAACCATCACATACTTATGGATAGCCCAGTATATTGGAATTATTGGCTCACTCATACAGCAATATAGTATTTTAGTTTTTCCTCTTGATATTGAGGTACAAATTTACTATAATCTGGAGAGCTGAATGAGTAAACTGGAACGAAAAGTAAATCCTTGCTGCTCTCCATTATCTACTAAATTATCCAGAAGGGCTTACTTGATTCCATGACAGTGTAGTGGTCCTCAATATGCTTATAATGTAGCAGCTGTACACTTTACTATACTGTGCACATCACATTCAATATGCCCTTTTCGGGGATATTAATCTTTGGATTTGAGAATGCCATTATTAACTAATCCTGTTTTCCTAGTTTTGCAGTTTTTGTAGTTCTGCAGTTTTGACTGATGCTTAGGGAATATGAGTGTGAAGAGCTGGAATTACATGAGTGTTCATCTGGTGAATCCTGCTCTAAGAGCAAAATGTGCTATCTTTGGTTGTGGTTTATGCTGACATTCTAGAAATAGGAGTAATTGTCTATAATGGCTAAAGGAATAAATTTATTGTGTTGGAGAATTTTTGGTTCGATTGTATTGCTTGCAAATCTCTACGAGGGATCGCGTCATTGTAAAAGCCACAAAGAAAAACGTTTCCAAATCTACTGGTTCCTGATCGCTGATCCCTGATACTGAAATTACTAGTAACCCATTTTGATATTAAAAAATTGGTCAGGAATTTTACTTATTTTCTTGATCTTCCCTGTGCTTGCCATGGGACGTTTCGTCCCATGTAGTAGTATTCTGCATGGTATCGATTCTGATGCTATGATGCACAACAGTAATACTACTCGATGATGCATAGAATACTACGATTGGAACTGGCATAAAATGCGGTATTCATAACGTAGAGGGAGAGAAATCATTCGAGCAGTCCTGAATCTCCATCCTCGTGGCGGGAAAGTCCATTTTATGATTCCACTTTGAGCAACTGCCGATATATATTCAAACTACTTAGGTATATGAAACTTCCAGAAAACAAATTTTGCGGTGTTTCCAACATAATATGAAAATATCACGAACCTAGATCATCCATAAAGGATTTTATCAGGCGTCAAACACGACGCGTTTTTTTTGGCCCCCTGTATATTCCAGGAAAAACCGGCTAAAGGGTCTCTTTGTCCTCTACCCTTCGCTCAGCTAAGAAGGCGAGTGAAAAAATGTTCAATAACAAAAGTAATGGCACGTTTCAAGCAATTTTCAAGGTGCTCATTGGAATAAATTTTAAAATGACAAAGAAGACAAGTCTACCCTGTGAAGCGAGAACGGAGTGTCGCCTTTACTCATAGGAGATAGTTCCAAATGAAAACAGAAAGACAATTGTGTTTCAGGCTAGAATGTATTGTAGATGAGGTGTTAAGCCTTTCCAAGGATCAGGCGCATTGCATTGTGCCAAGGTTGAGGTGAAGGAGACATCTGATAATGCAAAGTAATGCAAACAATCCAAGTAGAGAGACCAACGGAATGGCCTACAGTTTCGCCAGCAAACTGGCTTAGATTCAAAAGCCTGCAGAATAAGATCGCAAATGACCACCTGAGTCAAGCTGTATCACGTGCAATACTATTTTCAGTACGATGCCAGCTTTATAGCCAGCCAGAACAGAATTCCGCAATAGAATCAGATGGGAGAGGGAGTGCTTCTCCAATCCCAAGATGACAGCCGCGAGGACCGTCCGTGCCTGCCTCGCAGCACAGGATGCGCCCCTCCAGTCTATATATACGCTCTATGGTCTGGACGACCAAGAATTGAAAGCTCTTGGCGGTTCAGAATACGAGGATATCGAAGACGGAGATGCGGATGACTTTCGCCTCAGTAGAATCGCCTGGCGGAAATTTTGCGGGGGACCATACATCCCCTCGCTCCTCTCCTCGACATTTTGGATGAAGAGATCGATACCCACAATGAGGAGATGGGTCCCTTGCGTTGGAGGAGGACTCGCTCGTACATGTGGCAGTGGTGTTGATGCCTCAAGTCGACGACATGACTTGGATCATTTTTCGGAAATATATGTCCATATTCCAATTTAGAACATGCCTTCTCGTAAAGGTAGGTGCATGATTCGGATGATATCTATACGACTGTGTTGCGAAGCGACAGCTTGAGCGGGTCACTGACATCTACAGGAACTAGTGCAGAACATTAGTGCAGGCGGATTCAGTTAGATAGCTCTGCCATGACCGCGTGCAGATGGGGGGGATACGGCTCCGCGTACGCCAGGAGCGTGACAGTGTGCTCCAGGAACACCAGATGAGGGTCTTGTATGTCATGCAGTATAGCAGATGGTGTGGGCGTAGCAGAGCCGAAGCAGAGTAAGCAGAACACAGTGGAACACTGGCATTCCCTTTCATTTAAGTCTTAATTCGAAAAAAAAGTATGCTTCATGCCCTGTACTTAGTTGTTACTGAGAGTTGAGGGAAACTGTGAAGAACCTCTCTCGTGATCGTCCTCAAAAAGATTTTTTTCTCCAAAAAAGAATTTCGTTTGTCGTTTTTTCTTGCTTGGTGCTTTTTGGAGCATATGTTGTATGGTCCCGCCTTCGGCGCTTCATTGTCCAATATAGCGATTCCTTCATTAATTTATTTTAAAAGTGACAAAAACGTATTAAAAGGATGTGCCTCTCAAAATGAGTATCGAGAGAGAACGAACTGATGATTTCATCGAAATAATTACTCATGTTTCTTGTGTGCCTAACTTCAAATCTCTTCATAATCTGTCACGAGGGGTCAGATTTGAAAAGAAGGATCTGCTCTCAGCAATCGAACAGGTACTTCTGAGCCAAGTTTCAACTTTCTTTAGTTTTCTCTTTTATTGGATCAGATGGGATTCCGGAAAATGCGTTTTTTGCAAAACTGTGCCCTCAGGGGTTTCACATAAATATTAATATTTTTTAAAATACTGAAATCAGTATTCGGAGAACCACATACATACCAAGTTTCAGCCTTATTCGTTTGCCCTTTTTGCTGGTGCGAAAATATATTTGGAAAAGCCAATGCAGCCAAAAACTGTGCCCTGAGGGTATACACCACAAAACTTGAATTTTTTTTTAACTCACCCATTGGTTTTCGAAGTTTCACCTTTCTATTTCTGCCCAATTCGGTAGGACAAAGAAATATTTATAAAACACCAAACAAAATACGCTCCCAGGGCATGCATCCGAAACTTGAACATTTTTCCTGAACGCAGAGTTCTCAATATCATCCATGTCACGTTTCCGCTTTCCATGTTCATCCGTTTCACTGAAGCAAACAAATTATTGAAAAACATCTCGCCTTGAAATTTGTGCCCCTGGGGCATTTACTTCCAATGTCTGAGATTTTCTGAACTCAGCATCCCAATAGATGCTGATGATTCAAATTTAACCTTTCTATCTCTGCCCAATTCAGTAAGGCAAAAATATTTATTTGAAAACGAAACCATCCCACAAGATCACTTAAGAGTTTCTCCGACAGTACGAGTATTGTCTGAGATTCTTCACCCCGGACGAATGGATGGCCATCTGGCCCGACATGAACCCAATGAACTTTTCCGTTTGAGGAATGCTGCAGCAAAAAAAGTTTGCTCAAAAAGCTAGCAAAAGTGTGGATTCATTGGAGCGCGATCGGTTTCCGTGCCTGGGAGGATATCCACGAAACGCAGATGCCCGCCATCGTCGACCAGTTTCCTCATCGTTTGGACGTTCTCATTAAAGTCAAAAGGCGGTCATTTTGTCAAGTATCTCTAAAGTGGTGTTCTGTCATGTCTCCTTTATTATACCTGTACGGTATTATTCCTTCAGCCGTTGAATTTTCTATTTGTTTTGTTTCCATTAAAAGATTTTGAAAGAGAAAGAGAAAAATTATTTCCAGAACTTTTGCCGCACCCTGTACGTACAGGGTGTCTCAAAAAATGTATACGCACATTAATAATAAAAATATATATGTTAAGTTATTCAAAGAGGTACAGTGTTCAGTGCGTGGAGAAGCAATGGTTCGAATTGCATGATTCACTACCACAGATGTTCAAGTTGTTCACCGTTAGCATCCAGACACTGTTGACAGCAGTGAGCAACAGTGCAACAAACTTGTGGACAGGTTTCTGCTGGGATAGCAACACAGAACTCCTCAATTTCATGCGATCGTGTGAATGCTTGCATTGCAACAGCAGCATGTTCCCCACCTGCTGATGTGTGAGGTCTATCAGAACATTGTGCATTACCGCACTAGCAATGTTCTGGGAGACCATGCACTGTACCATCAACTTATGAATTCTTGAGAAAAAAAAATTGCCTGACGACACGCGATCATTCCATTACACGTTGTCATCTGTTAGGTACTTGTACATGTCACAGTAAACATCGTCGCTCTTTTCATTATTTAATATATACTCTTGATTCGAGTGTGTATACATGTTTCTAGGACACCCTGTATATATTGAGTGGTTAAAGATAGCGCTCTACCGTTTTCTATGGGAAAAACACAGTTTCAAAAATGCAGCATTAAAATTGCATTGGAAACGCGATCGATATTTGACAGCTACACGTTGAAATGCTTGCCAGCTTTTTTGAAATGCGCCCCTGTCTAAGTGGTGCAATGCTCATTTAGAGGTTCATTAAAGGTGGTTAGAGGTGGATCGAACCTCCACCTCAAATGAAGTGATCCCTTGTGCTCGCCCGTCGCATCGAACGTGTATCTGATGCAATTTTTTATGCTGCATTTGTGAAACTGTGTTTTTCGCATAGAAAACGGTATTGTTTTTTTCGAACCACGGAATATCGAGAACACACTCTAGCCGGACGAACGGAAGAGAATCTTCCCTTCACCTACTTCGTTTTTCCCGATTGGTATCGCCAACTCCGACCCGATGCGTTCCAGACCCTATCGAAAAACAGCGAACGGCTCACGACCCACTTCGACACCCACGAGACCTTGAAGAGTTTGCTTCCGCCGGGGGAACGAATCATCCCTTCGACGGGTCCGGGAAAGAATTCATTCACCGAAGAACTCTCCCCTTCCAGGACTTGCGAAGAAGCGGGAATCATCATGGACTTGTGCATGATGTGGATCTTCACGATGATCGATGACGACGACATGGCAAATCGTTTCGGTTGGAGTGTCGTGCATCACCTGAATCAGCAGATGTTGCAATACCCGCAGTGCGCCAAATTATCTCTGGAACGAGTGACGCGGTTGGCGTACATGCAGCTCCCTTCGACGGAACCCACAGCGTTGGATCACTATCATGTTGCATTGAGTACGTTGCCAGGGGGCGGGGCCTTCGAGGCCCACGTGACCGTGACGTCGCGGTCACGTGATACGTCAGATCCTTCGGGGAGAGATACGGAAGTTGATTTTCTGGGGGGAATCGTTGTGACAGCCTTGAATCGAGTTAACAAATATGGGAACCAAAGCCATTGCGTGAACGAGTATGAGTTGCTGGAGATATGTTACTGTCTGTAATGTGGAAAAAATATAATCTTGCATTTCTCCAAGATGTTGAGGGGTTAGATTCTGGTCTGAGCGAGAGATAACAATTGTTTCGAAATTAAATTTTTAAAAAAACGTAAAAATTGCCCTGTCCTCTTTTTCTCTCGTCTGAGGCATTTCACCAATTTGGAGACGTCTCATTCAAAATGCAGAATTGACGGTGTGTTGGTTCTCGAGTGACTATTTTCATTTCCGCAGCCGGCTCTCGCGACCTTCACGGACTCCGCGCAAACAACATTAGAAAAGTACCGAACGCGAGTCAGTTCACTACATAATTATGATGGAAAGAATTCCAAACCTCATTATTTTACTGTCTCAGGGATTCATATTTTTTATGATGAGAGACACTTCTAAATTTTTTAGATACATCTTATCTGTGGAGTGTCAGCCCAAAGCCAATGACTCACGGTGAATCAACCTTGATTCAACGTTGACATCATCTGTGTATCAACGTTGACTCAATGTTCAAAATCAACATTGCAACGTTGATTCAACATATGCTTATCGACGTTTACCCCATATTGAAGATCAATTTTCTTCAACGTTGATGCGACAGGTCTCAACAATCCGTTTAATTTATGCGCATGCGCCGTTTCATGACTGAAGTATTTCAATATCATCCGGGCAAGATCTCCATCCTCCGAATCCGCTTTTTTAAGGTCCATTCAAGGACAATGCGACCTTAATACCAAGATGAGAAAGAGGCATCCTGTTCCCCCGAAAGCAGGACACCGGCGCGATTACTGTGACGTAATAAGAGGCTGCCCTTACTCCACGCAGTGATCATGGTTTGTAAGACAGGGCGTCGTGCTCCCACGGAGTAATATCAAGGACAAGTAATAGATTATGACTGGACACTCGGAAGCGGCACGCTTGCACTCCGCCTATCAACATGAATGGTGATGTGCAGGCAGCGCTCCAAGCGGCTGCTGAGGAAAAACTCAACGTTGCCCCATTGTAGTGCACGTATTCCATCGGTCTCCGACCGCTGCTCTCTTAGTTTTTCCGTGCGCATCTTATCAGGAAGATGAACTACACCATGAAACCAAAGAGTAATGTTGCAGTCGATGAAAGAAACTCCTTTTCATCAATATTATCAGACAGGGGGAAGAGGAAGGGGTCGAGAAGCACCATGCTTCAGCTGACAGAACTTGGAGCATTGGGTGCGAGGTGCTTCGAGTGCTGCGGTGCAGTTTTCTGTGCGAACGTCGATGAAAATTAGTCATAAGAAGCAAACTTGAAGTTGTCCAGCTTATCACAGCTTGGTCGATTTTGTATTAGTGTTTGATGGAGAAAACTTTCATTTTCCGTTTCAGAATATAACCAGGTCTATAAAATAACTTTTATGAGTTATTTTTACCATTATCAATGAAAGCTGAGAGTTTATTTTCATTATATGTAGATGGATCTACAAAGAGAGAAATGACACGATATAGTGTGTCAATTGACGCACGTGTATTTGTCATGAGATATTTCTTTGTATCGGTTGTGATAAAATGTTTCAAAAGCGTTGACACATTTCAACGCGTCTACAGATGCAGTAAAAATTTTCAAATAACACACTGGAGGAGAGAATATCCCAACGGACACGCGCAATTGTGTCCCATGACACACTACAGTGTGTGTCCATTGATACGTTTGGATTATGGCCTGGAGACACAGAATAACGTGTCATGAGGATGGGCACATTTCAATGTGTCTACTGATGCGGTAAGTTGTGCCAAATGACATGTTTACATGTTTCAGTAGGCGAAAACCCATGACACATTATTCCGTGTCACACAGACGACCCTGGACCCACTTTTGTGCGTCATTTGACACACTGATTTATTTCTGAGTAGACTGCCCTTAGACGCCTTTCAGGGTGAAGGAGCTCATCCTTGAGGCGCAAACATGGACTCATGTATAACTTAATCTTCAATACAAGCCTAATTTGGGGTCCTGGAAATCTGAAAAAGTGTTTCTCTCACTAGATTCCGTCGGAATTATTGCAATTGATAGCAGAACACCAGCGTCCACCATGCCTCGCCATGGACAGCGGCAGACTAATGTAGTTTTCCTCAGCGACCACCTGCGAAGCGCTGGTCAAGAGGTTCGAGTTGAAGAGCGATAAAGTCGCTGGTTGAAGCATTGAATTGAAGTCGAATGGGGCTTATCTCCCTTCACTAAACCGGCTGGAATTCGAGTGTCATTCGTTTCAGGAATCCACGTCGATCGAGTAAGGGACCTCTGGTGGATTCCTGCAAAATGATGGAACCATTTGCAGGAATCCCAAGAACAACTCGAAGTTGCTTATTTGCTTTCTCATCTTCTTTGCAGAGATGGGGGAACCAGCGACATCTCTACACGAACATTAGACAATCGCGTAATTCCCATAATTCCAAAGGTTTTTTTTTTTTTAATCAGAGCCAGTTTCCAGAATGCCTGCTATTTTTTGCAAGGACTTCCCTCCTACCATCCCATGCTTTTTATCGAAACCACGGAGAAGAAAGAGGGCGGATCGCACATCAGTGTGCTTCCAGTCTGTAGAGTCTGAAATTCCTTCTCAACCCAAAGAAACCAAGGGATGACAGGAATTGGTTCATCTTTATACACACGAATGGGACGTGGCGGCCTTTGCTTTCGCTTACTTCCCAGAGGATCCGGTCATTCTCGTGTGAGCATTTGCACTGAAGAATTCCTGAATCCGTCGACGCACAAAGTGCTCTTCGATTCGATCG
>CAJPEV010006399.1:0-10325 GCA_905338385.1 Darwinula stevensoni
CAGAATTTGATTCTAGGGGGGTCGATTTTCATCTTCCCTTAGTACCTTAAGTGGAAATTACAGATGAATGTTCCAAGGATGATTCAGCGGGCTGTGGAACCGTGGGAGATGGAAATACAGAAACGAGATGGAAATACAGAAAATGCATTCTCATTCGCTTCCTTGAAACAAGGGAATGACTATCTGATAAGTTAGTATGCCACGAGTCTCGTCGCGGGGAAATCTCATGTGAATATGAAATTGAGGCAATTTGTGGAAATCATCCAATAATTAGATGAGTGCGTAGATTCTTCCTATTCGGCACGTGTCAACGTTGAGAAAAATGGAGTTTTCAACATAGTATTGTTGTCTCAGTATTGATAAAATGTTGAATTTTCAAACTTAACATGTAGCGACAGTGTTATGAAAAGTTTGAAATGAAACACAGCTCAAAGCAGAAAAGTTGCCCCTTTGCAACGTTGTGTACAAGTTGCAAGCAACGTACAGGCATTATATTAGCTCCTCTCTTATCCAATGTCGGAAGGAGAGTGAATTAGCTGACGATGAGATTGAATATACAATTTGATAATTACACGGATGGTACCCAAGTCTTATGATTCAAGGAGTGCTCCATTGAGTACAATTATCCCAAGTAAAGAACCATTAGTGGTTTTGCCAGTTCAGAATACGATTTTTTCCTTTACTGGATCAGAATTCAAATTGAGTACTTACTTGACCCTTCTCTCTCTGTCCAGTAGATGGAAAAAAACCCGCGGACAAATTTTCTTTCTCTATCCTTTATGGAAGAGACTGAGTGAGTGCATGTAGCATGTAGAGATGAAGTTATGTGAAAAGCAAGGCTTTCCCTTTCTTCAACCCTACTCACTACGGGACTCACTAACGTTAGGCCTAAGCCTAAGCAACAGACCTCCTTGGGTCACGCCAAGGCCTACCTTCTTTTGAAAAGAAACACAATTCTCGACATACGGCGCCAATTAGGCATATGAGGGTGAATCGTGGTCTTCGAGACATCTGGTTAAGGACGTGTAACGTTCTGCCAATAGCAGGCCTATACATACGTTCAAGAAACATTTCAGAGAGGACTTGTAACGTTAGACCTATCTGGAGTTCCTCGATCCATCTGAGGAGAGAATGCCTTCAACAAGCATTCAATCTATGGTACGCAACATCCTGTTAATTCAGGGATGTCCAGATAAGATATCTGCATATCCCACCACATCGATCAATAACTGCAGACCACCGCTTCATTCTCAGCTTAACTCATGAACTCAGCACAAATATATATCATAAATTAAAAAAAAAACCAGAAGATCCAGACGCAATACGAAGGTTAAAACAGTCTTGAATCTGGCATTATTTCGGCACGGAATCCGGCAACACTGGTTCCGGAGCAAGCACTCCAATCCTAATTGAACGACAGCTAATTTCATTTTTATGGAGAAATGGAGCATCACAAACCATAAAAGAGGCAACTTTTCTTCATCTACAAGGCAATTTCTTGTTTAAGGCAGGTCTCTTTCCTCTGAAAATCTCCCAGGAGTGGATACCAAAAGGAGGGGAGGGGAGGGGGGGGGGGAACGTAATGAAATTTATACCCTTCAAAAACGAGATTCAGTGTTCTCCACAACCCCGGGGAGATCGTCCCTGTTGATACTCTCAGAGAGGAATACGAGGAGGTTCAATTTTCCTGGGGGAAAGGGTTGAAGAAAGATAATAGGCGCTACCAAAGTCTATTGAATTAGGAAATTTGAGCATGTCTTCTCAGACCCACTGGCCATAAGTACTTTAAGTATCTTTCTGGCGAGTAATCTCTTTAAACAGGTCTGTCTAGAAATTCCAAAGCCTTGCCTTTTGTCGTACATGGGAAAAGATCAGGTTATGTATGAGAAAAAAACCAAGTGTACTGTTTATTTCAGGGCACCAGGGAAAGAATCGCTGAATAGGCGGTAAGGCTCCTTCTCGTGTGTATTCGTAGAACCAATTTCTGTTGATATGATATGGATAACTCCATATAGAAACAACGGTGAGACTATGATGTAAAACGAATTTGCGATTAATAGCCTCTAAATAATTTCCTAATTCACGAGTAGTCGCCAAATGCTGAAAATACGGTTAATTACGAATACATCATTTCATCCATGTTGATTTTTTCGTCGAATTCTCAACTTCAACTAAGTCTCTACGTTTCAACCTTTTACCATTCGTTTGAACCACCTCTAAGCATCAGAAAGCCAAAATAATGTAGCCTAATGTGAGCTCCTTACATTGGTCTACGCTGGCTCAACGAGGGACTGTGGGACAATTCTACATAAGGCCCAATAATGGGAACTGACGTTTGACTCACATCGCACATTTGGCAATGCAACATATTACCTGCGATGGCCAGACATGGTTTTTCAGCCTGGGCTCATGAGTCAACTTTAGTTTTCTTCTGCCTGCAATGAATATTCCCTGTACTTAATTATTGCTTTCAAATTTCGTCCGATTCATCGCATAAAACTCTATAATACAGCACTATAATTATAACTCGTAAGCCCTAATTTCATTGCTTTACTTGCATCTTTTTCACGAGATGTATTCAAGAATATTATGTTCGTCATGAAACGTAAATGTCAAATCTTCAGATGTGCATTATCATTAGTTTCTAAAGAGGATGGAAAGACGGTGAGAAGAAATCTCATTCGTTGTACAAGGGAAAATTGATGCAATTAGAACAAATCATTGGGTGATTTGGCAGGAAAAGTAGACATTCATGCTATTAAAAAAATATATTTCACGCATTTAAACTGGGTTCGATGATCGGATCCAATCTGCACACGGAGCTCGGAGTTTGCATTTATCTTGCGGCATTGTTCTTTCCCTTTTGGTATCACACCAACTCAGGGGGGTCAAGGAAAAATGGCACTCATATGTAGCCAAGGAGATTCACACGCTTGCAGTTTTGCCTTATTCAAGTAGACTTCCTTGAATACCACAATGATTTAGAGACATTTTGTGTCAGCAAGCAAATGAATTGTTTGCTTCCCAAACATACAATACATTAAGGAAAGTAATCATGTCAAAACCCCAGGAGAAACTTGCAAAATCTCTAAAATAAGTGAAATTTATTAGTTGAAAAATACTAATAATTTTGAAAGAGTCAGCAAACTCATGCGAGATATCTTCTTTTAGGAAAACATGTCCTACTTACGTGCTTTACTTTAATCACTTTAGATGAAAGGAGGCAATAAATAGATCAAATATTTCCTGATCTATCTTGTCCTATTCAAAAATATTTTTTCAAAACTACCCAAGCAGCATGTTTATGTTAGTTTTACTTTAAATGAATGTGAATTTTTTGTACATTTAATATCAATTTTACGCAAGCCATCGTCGAGATAATGTCAACATGCTTGCAGAAATGTCACCTCTGTGATAAGCAAAACGGTGATATAAAATTAGCGTAAATTTTACGTAAAATCGACATTCCCGTTTACATTCCCAGCACCATGTTTACATTCATTTTATGTAAGATTGATGTTAATTTCCCCCTAAAATTTATGTGGATTTAACGAGCCAAACAGTACCTTTGAAGGGAATTGATACACTGTATATCTTCCATTCCTTTGCATCCTTTAAAACTCTGGGGTTGATGGACGAGTATACGAATACACAAATACTCATCCTCACCAGCACTCAAGAGTACCAGGATGACCTATTGCTTCCTCCTACCGTACCAGAATCTCGGGAGGAGGAGTAGACGTTGAGAGGAGCTCTCTTCAAATTAGGGTGGAGAAGGTGTACTACTTGTGGAGTTGGGATTCTACTCCTCCCTAACCCCATGCACTGCTGTAATAAAAAGCTTAACTTCAGCATTTAATGATACCCATTGTCATATATTATTTTTAAAAAACAATCATTTCATGTTTTCCATATATACGAGGTATATATATACTCATGGATTGCATAATAAAAGTGGAAGAATGGTAGGAAAACCTGATACTATATCAGGAAAGCCAGAACTTAATAGCATTTGTAGGGAACAAGGGTTCCCTGTTCCACCTAGTGAGGAATCTTGGTACTGCAACAGCAAGATGGTTTCATAGGGATGGTGTAGTGTTAATTTTGCATAAGCTTGATATGTACTTCATGTCAGATGAAGTGACGTCAAGTTCTCGTAAAATACACGTACACTTTAGTGACGTAAATATAGGGAGGGATATTTTATGTAAACATGATGTTTACATGATGTTTCATGGCATTTGCAAGAAATTTACGTGGCTTGCAAAAAATTGATATCGTTTAGTTAAACATGCTGCTTGGGTACTGTAGATAATTATAAAAATGAAACCATGAAATTCTGAAAATTAATGAGGGGGCAATTAAAAAAAAAAAACAAAAGACAAATCACAGAAAATGTCCTCCCAGGAGGGCAAGATTTAAAAGGTCATTACATAAATGTGTATTATCATTCTCTTCAAGATGAGAGTGACGAATGAAATTCTTTGTTTTAAGAGAGTCATGACGGGGAAAACCGCCATAAGTGGTGAAGACCATGCGGCTATAGGCATAATTTGTGACACAGGCGTGAATTGGCAATGGCAATGATGATGGGAAAATTAAGAGGATCCTCTGATCCTCTGATGAGGATGGGAAACCATCCTCATCGTTAGATGACGAGGCAGATACCAGGTGATGTCAGCAAAGTTCCATCGAAGAATTATAAAAGGGGAACACTTAAGACATTCCAGTTGTATTCCTCCTTGGTACGCGAAGGAACTCCCTTAATTCAACATCTCTGATTACATAGGACATGGGAAAATCCAGTCCTAAGTTTTCTGCTGCTACAGTTCCTCTTCGCCCTGGTTTTCGGTACGTCGCTTTAAATATTTTCCAGTTGTGGGCACTTCCCATGCTCTGCAACGCAGCTCTTCAGAGAAGTCCTACCATATTTTACATTAGAGTCAAAATTTGACTTTTTAAAATTCTAAAAAAAATTGCTTTTCAGCCTCAAAGTTCGGAAAGAAAGAGAGCAAAAATTATTTATTTTTATGTACAGTATAACTCTTAACTACACTCAAAAAAGAACAAAATAATAAGGTTCATTTGACATTCCACATGAAATCAACATAAAAAAAAGAAGATTGAAATGACCTATCCAATTTCAATGATTGTAGCTGAGCTTGTAGGAGCTATTGAAAAGCAATTCCATGCCGATTTGGAGTTCTCTACCTCAAGTAATTCCTGAGATGTCGCAATTTGAAAGTAACAGAAGTGGCCAATTTTTGGTCATCACTGCATTTTGATCTATCATAGAAAGCGGATATTGGTGTCATTTTAAAGGTCTCTTCATGCCCTTTTAAGTGATAAGTAAATCTAGGACATTTAATTAAAATGAAGGTCAAAGACCAAAGGGTCTGGCCTTTGACCTTTAGTAAATTATCGCAACATTCTCAATTTTTTGCGTTATTGCTCAAAATTTCAAATTAGGACTGCCATGAGATCAGGAAATGCGAACACTAATGTGGCAGAAAGTGACCAAAAATCCGAAAATAATGTACAAGAAATAACTGGATACATCCAGTTTGAGCAAAATGGAATTAAAATAGAATTTTGTGAACTATTAGAAGTATTCTAGAAAGTCATTAAATTGTTCGACACTTCCAGGAAAAAATGCTGAAACTTTCTAGAAAGATTTAGAAGTATCCAAATTTCCTGGATCTCACCAGAAATTTCTAGAAATCGCACTTTCCATCGGCTATGTACAGCCTCCGTCAACATAGTTTAACCAGTTTGTCCTTTTCTTATTTTTTATGCATCACCCCGTGATGATATGTGCTATTCGTTTATTCATTGTCCCTGATTGGGAAACGAAAGAGATGGCCGGACCGCAGTGGACGATTTCCCGTTGCAACCCATTCAGCAAAGCGAAAACTTCATCCAAGAAGAACCTTGGCCAATCTTGCCATGTATGTGCAACCAAATTTTTTCTCTTGGACTTCAAGCAAAGATATGTCATGATTGCAGGAAGAAAATTAACTGAAAATATCGGTGTTACCAGTCACTAAGTCGAGTACTTCATCATCCGTATCAAGTCAACAAGAGTCTAGTCCAAGGAGTCATACTTCCATGGTTGATATGGACTCCTATGACCAAAATAGGCCGCTAGAATTAATCAATGAATGCTTGCATTCCCTTGGAGAGTTTCCTATTGTAGTGGTTCTCAAACTCCCTCTTACTCCCATAGAAGATATGTGTGCTCGGTGGCCTGCGGACCACAGAATGAGAACGACTTTTCTATTGTTCCTATTCTCCTATTTTTAAGAGGGAGAGAGAGGAAGAGAGCTTACGCGATCCAAATTTCTAGAGAAGTTGAGGAAGATTGAAGGTGTTCTGAAGAGGAAGTTACTTAATGTGGAATCAGATGACTGAAATGATGGTCAAAAGCTAACTGAAAAATGAAATCATTAGCCGCATGAAAGAAATATTCAGAGCGTCCACAGAGAGAAGTGAGAAGGTACGAGTCCTGACAGTACTTCCACAAAGTTGGATCGTTTGAAAAATTAACACGAGTTCGACGCATTCTGACTTCCTGAAAGATGAATTTGGTTCTCTTCCACGAAAAATTACCTATTCCTCTGCTGGATCTGCTTCGCATTACAAAAATCTTTAAATTTTCTTAAACAGGTGTCTGCGAGAGCTAGTCTCCAACGATCCTACAAGCAACAGCTAATGACGCCTCGCAAACTGTTCCAATGGGCAATTGAGAATATCCCAATCATATTCTTTAGGTACTGCAGCTTGGAAGACTAAAGGAAAGAGGCAAAATTCTTAAAAGGAAGATTTGTGCAATCATCCGCGATTCCTGAAACACAAAAACTTCATTCTCTCAATCCATAGATGAAGAAAAAGTTGCTACAAAAGCGCATTTCTTATCTCTTTCAAAATAAGAGTCACTGTCCTGCGAGATGATCTTGCAACTGGAAAGCCTCAGTCAGGAAAAATTTGCGTTTCAACTTAATCCAGTCTTGGTTTGACTTACGCTTTTTAAAACGAATTGTTGCCAGTTATCTGTCACAGGGTATTTTTGCTTTTAGGCAATTATACGGGGATTTTCATGTACCTGCTATCACTTTCTTGCTTGTAACGCCTGATTTTTTGGCAGTCCCAATATGAAATTTTGTGCACTAATGCAAAGAATATATTAATAACGTCATGATAATTTTCAAAGGAAATAAAAAGAACATTTTCACTGTAATTAAAGGTCAAGGGTCAGACCCTTTGGCCTTTGACCTTTATTTTCATTGAATGTCCTTGATTTGCAGCTCATTTGAAAGGGCATGAAGAGACTTTTAGAGTGACGTTAATATCAGCTTTCCTTGTTGATTAGAACAAAAGGTATGAGCACTTAAGTGATGAGAACTTGACCCAAAATTTGTCACTTTTAGCTACTTTCAAAATGGTACATCTCTGGAAGTACTTGAGGTAGAGAGCTGCAATTCGGCATGGAATGGTTCTTAAATAGCTCGTCATATTTCATGAAAATCGGAAGGGGTCATGTAAATGGCTGCGTTGATGTGAAGTGGAATGATGAATGGAATATGCTTTAGTACACATAGTTGACTACTCTAGTGTTTTCTCGCCCATCCACAGGGCACACAAGAGGGTAGGTGGTATTTAAAATAGTATTTCGGACATTTCGGATATTTTGTTCTTAAATATTAATACATATCATAATATGCATTTGTATTTTATATTTGATATACAGCTCTGCAAAAATTTATTTTTAAATATTAACACTTTTAACAAAATATGAAATACATTGATTCAGTGCAATTTCAAACATGCTACCTCAGAAGGCTTACCTGATCATTGGATTGGAAGTTCTTCAGTATTGTTAAATGAGAGGAGTAGAAGGTCAATGCTAAATGTGTCCTAGTCGCAACATCCAACATCTACAAACATTTGATGTTTCACGATGTTGCATCTTATGTTGCATCTTTCATTATATTATCTTGGTGTGAATATGCTGACCTAACCTATCCCTGGCCCAAGCAGGGTTTTTTATTTGTGATATATTGGCCGTCTTTAGACCTAGACCCTGTGCAAGCCCGAATCTTGCCAATGCAGATTAATATTTCTGTCCGTTGCTTTCAGAGAGTGCAACCAGATCTCGTCGAGGATTAGAAATAGTATTAGGGGGAGCAGTCTGGGATTCGGATAGGAAAACAGAAAGAATGCCACGCTCAGCCAATTTGTTGTGAAAGCCAATGTTCTGAAGTTCTAAATGGTTCCTGATTTTATACGTAATGCGAGAGGCATTGTAACTTGAATTTTTAATTATATATTTTCATATGTATTTTAAAATACATCATTTGTGTTTTGAATTTGAAAAAAAAATACTATGGGCCTGATTTGTATTTTGTATTTACAATCATTAGGTGCAATAGCGTCTTTTACCGTTCTTCACCCCCTCATGTAGCAAAATTCAACATCCTCGTATTCCCGTCTGAAAGTATACACAGGAACGAAATTAGGTGTGCTTGGCTGGATCGTCATCGATATATGACCAGGTGATATGAGAGCTGCTTAATCTCCTAGAATCTCCTAGAAAGTCTCCTAAGACAATGGCTTCAAATTCCATCTTCCACGAACTGTAATTAAAATTAGGTATTAAGAAATCAGAATTTAGAACTAAGGCGCAAAAATAGATGCCGTGAGGAAGAATATAACCTTCTGTGGATGTACTATTCATCGGAGATGTTCAATTAATCGGCGACCTTCGCGAGAGTTTCCAAGAATCATTGCCTGCATGCCACAGTTGTTATCCAAGTCTGGTTGGTAAAGTAGATGTGATTTAAATCGCAACGGCGGAACTTGAGCAAATGCCCTAGACTTCTATCGTAGCCTCCGATATAGTTCTTCCCGATCAGGACTCGATAGGCCGTCCGTTCTTCACCGAAATACTTTTTCATTTGATTGACGTAGAGTGACTTCTAGAGGATCTATGCCTCTCTCTCTATTCGGTTTCCTTCTTTTCATGGTTCTCATTAAATTGCTTGTGGGGTTGTGCATTTTGCACTTGCATTAATTGTTAAAAGAGTGTAAATCATGACACTTCGTATCCTATATTAACGGCAAAGATGAAAAGGGGCAAACTATAGGGTGTTCAAAAAGAAACGCAAATCATGGAGAATGCATGTTTATTAGTAACTTACAAAAATTGTTGAATGTGTTGGCCATCATAGTTTACGCATAAGTGTTAACGACGAATCATGTTATCGAACAGTTGTTTTAATGTTTCGTTTGATATGCCGTCTACTGTACGCTGAATGCTGACCTGAAGCACTTTCAGTGTATGAGGGTGATTTGAATACACAGTGTTCTTTTTAAATATAAAAAATAAAAATAAAAATAAACATAAAAAGTAGGTGGGCTAAGGTCTGGAGATCTTTGTGTCCATAATCCTTTTGAAATCAACTGCCCATGAACACAGATTCTAAAAAATTCAACGAGGTGCGAGTAGTGTGGGCAGTCGCGTTGTCCTCTTCTTTTAACCTTGTTTTAGGGAGTTTGTCTGCTGAAGTTTCCACGTCCGCAACATGAAGCTCAATGTTGATCGTTTCATTAAAGAAAGCAATGAAGATTCTCTTTCGCGAAATCACACACCAGACTCCAACTTTTCGGGAGTGGAGAGGTGTCTCGTGGATCTAATGGGGATATTCAGACGACCATATTCGAGAATTCTGTGAATTGATGTAGCCATCCAAATGAAACCAAGCTCCATCTGTACAGAACCAATCATCCAGGTCATCAGGAGTCACATATTTCATAAACCACTGGCAATACCGGAGACAAATGACGTGTTCTTGCGGCAGCAACTCGTGTACCGCCTCTACTTCATAGGGACACAGCTTCAACGATTTTCTCAGTGCCTTATGAGCAGAACCCACGGACACCCCGCTCAACAAAGGAAGCCTCCTTACAGACTTCTTTGGACTATTGATTATTGAAGCATGAATGTCCACAAGCTTTTCTTCAGTAAGCACTTTCTGTCTTCCGCTTTTCAATGCATACAATGCATACACTCCCAGTTTTTTTTAATTAATCGTAGAGGAGGCATTCCAGCTCAAGTGATCAAAGGGTGGTTGTGCTTCTGACTCCGATTAGCTTGAAAAAATTATTGCATGCTGGCAATCAAGACTTGTGAAAAAAAAAATAAAAAATTTTGACTCTCTGGTTCTAAGAGATCTCGAGATATGCAGCCTCAAACTTCGCCCCCAAAAGGGAAAGTGGCCTTTAGGGTTAAAGCGCTATCTTTGGTCCTGGTCAAGCTAGAAACGCGT
>CAJPEV010006401.1:0-10316 GCA_905338385.1 Darwinula stevensoni
CCCTATAGGTCCTATAGGGAACCCTACAGGTTTTATAGGGAACCCTACGGGTCCTATTCAGAGCCCTTTGGGTCCTATAGGGAACCTATAGGCCTTATGAGGAACCCTATTGGTTCTATAGGGGACTCTATCGGTCCCGAACTGAACTCTATGGGGCATATAAGAACCTATAAGATTCCTTTAGGCTCCTATAGGATTCTTATAGGAATATGTAGGAATCCTATAAGACATTTTCCTAAGGGCCAATACTACCAAAAAGCGCATTTTTAACAAGGAATACTCTTTTTTCCATTCAAAGGGTATGAAAATCCTCCCACTCTTTGAGCTTGGAGAGATCATTACCTCATCTCAGGCGTCTCTTCGATAGTTGTGAACGCCGTTTTACAATAGCACTTGGAAGATGAAATATCCATCCATTTCCGGGGCACCTGGAAGAGGAAGAAAATAATGGTTTAAAATAGTGAACATGCCAATCGTCAAGTAATTTATTATGAACATTAAGTTCAGATTAGATACCCTTGTATGCAGTGGACAGGAATGTCTCCTATCTGTCTTCGTCCCGAGTTCTGATAAGTGTCAGAGACATTGCCACCTCGCAAGCCGAATACTTTTATACTCCATCGTTTTTAGTCCAGCACTTCAAAGCTGTTGGGTGAGCGTCCATCTTTAATACAGGGTCATTGAAAATGATAGACCTAATTTCAAAGTTTAATACACTTTTATTGAGATATGTGCAATCATAACATGTTCACAAACTCAATAAGTTTTCGTACATACAGTGATAGGTTTCAATGTTTGCACCGTTCGTCGCCCTGCAGACATAAAGGGGGTGCTCAATTCCTGCCCAGGAATTCCGTTGTAGCATTTCCTCAGTGATTGCCGCTATTGCCGCCGTGATTATCTCCCGAAGGTGGACTAAGTCCCGGATCTTCTCTGAGTGAACGACGTCCTTTACGAAACCCCACATGAAAAAATCTAGAAGTGTAAGATCTGGGCTTCGTGGAGGCCAGGCAATAGGTCCACCACTTCCAATCCACCGGTTACGGAACCTAGTATCTAAAGCATAAACCATAACGGTGGGTGCGGCAGAATCTCCCATCCGAGGGCTAGCCGGGTCATATTTGCGGTATGCGGCCGGGCATCGTCTTGGAGGAACAGCGCTTTGTCATGTCTGGGACGAACCGTTGAGAGTTTCCGGCTCAATCTCTCTACTTGGTCGCAGTAGTAGGCCGCCGTGATGGTGGTGTTGGGAGGAAGCAGCTCGAACATCACGACACCTTTCACGTCCCACCATACGGAGAGCATCAGCTTGCGGGGGTGCAGGTCACCTTTCGGCTCCAGGAGATGAGAAGTGCACAGGTGTCGGAACGCTGGTCGAGGACCTTCCGTGTCAAAGCATGCGGTACCCAACTCCCGAGCTTCTAGACCTTCCCGATCGTGGACAGGACGTGTTGGATGGTATTTTTAGCTGATATTAAATTGGACCTCTATTGTCGTTGGGCACCATTCACCTCAACAAGGGGTTCGAATTCATTGACCCCGCGATGGGTTATTCTGTCAGGTCTTGAGTACTCCTATGGTACAATGATTTTTAGAAGTGGACGTTGTACCAAAAAGTTGGAGTTGGAATTTTATGCTAAACGTGGTTTTGGATTACGACGGTTTTACGGGTGTCAACCAAAAAAAAAAATCCGTGAACCAGCTCAAACCAAAAGTCGGTATTGAATGACGTATTAAATGAAATTGCTACGAATACAATATTTTTCGGCACCGCGAGAGGACTATCCGGTACCTGAACCCCTAGTCCGGCTCTTTCAACAGGTCACTTTAATAGGCGTAACTTGAGTAAAAAAAGGCTAACATGTTCCGTCTCGCACTTTATCCAAAGGTGTATTTCCATATCCTCTTGATCATGGAAGCGAATGCAGGAAAGGCGTCTTTGTGCTCCGTCGCTCATAGGCAACTATTATTTTCTAAATATCCTGACGGAAAATATTTGTCCATTTATTCACCAAAGCATCTCTTAATAGTTGCCTTGAATGAAGTACATCCTAGAAAGAGAGACATGTAGAGAGATAAAACGTTGAGACCATCGTGCAGGAGAGTGTTGAAGATGGGGTGGTTCAATCATATATTTTCAAGGTTTTTTTTTTACCTAATCATAATGGTACTGCCTGAGTATCGCATATTATCGAGTTTGCTTAGAAATCCTCAGAAGCTCCTCGGTCGGTGAGCATCTCCTGTCACCTGTGTCTCTTTAAGGAAGGAATGCTTGCTCTCGAACAGCAGAGGCAGAATTAACTATATTTGGGGCAGCCACGAAGAGTTCGAAGCAAAATCTGTCCAATAATATTATCTTCGTGTTTATATCCAGTTTCATGCTGAGGATACTCAAATGTATGCGTCAGCCTCTTACCAGCAAGTAGTGAACGTGACTTAAAGCGTTCCGGGATCGGAATGGCTCTTGACTTGGTTATCACCACGATAAAAAGCAATATATATCATATTCCTTTTTTCGCATTTCATGAAGTCCTGGTGACCTCAGGTTGAAATGGAAGGATCCTCACCCAAACACAGGCAAAGACAGGGCGAAGCATCCCATGGCCATCATCAGGCTGATCTCAAATTCAGGGGTGAGTCCGTCATCATTCCACTACACTGAGAAAAAGAAACTTCCTTCATTCGCGTTCCCTTCATTCCTAACGAGTATTCTTCTTCCAACGTAATGAACATCTACTCTTACAAGCGTAGGTGAACAATTACCATTGTAATAGTCCTTGTCTAAAACCCAACAAACTATCAGCAGGCAAAAACTTGAAGACTCCATGAATGAATATGAATCTGATATTCTATACCTAGTACATGAGTGTTCATCCCATTTGCATCAGCTTTGAGAGTGATAATCAAGTACAAAGCATTATGTATAGTCTTTGCAGATGGAGATTAATTATCCAGACCAGATGAATCACATTAAATGTATCATGTAAATAATGATTTTACGACCGCTACGACTACTTTCTCGACCAAGCCAACCTTAGAAAAACGCAATGGCACCGAATCCGGCCTGAGAGCGACTTTAGAAATGCCGGTCCTTGAGTCGACCCGGGTTTCCCGCCCGGTCGTTGAAGCCAAAGACAGACTCAATCGAGAAAGTTATTGTATACTTCACCAAGAACGAACTCCCAACCGAAAATGCAGGTTGTCCAGAAAGTTTGTTTCCTGAGATATATTGGGTGAATATGATATATTCTTTCAGGATCATTTCATTTATTTTTTGTTTATTTTTGCATTCTATGAACGGAAATCAATCTATTGATCAATTCCGGTGTTAATGTTAATTTCACGACCTTACTGACGGTGCTCCAAATAGAATACCCCTATTCTCAATATTTTTTCGCATATTTTACTGACAGCTTTGCAAAGTTCAAGACAATGACGAAAGGCATCAACATTCACGTTGTACAGCTGTTTTCAAGCCAGATCCCACCCTAAACTGGCACTTACGACAGATTCAGTTCCTCCTCGATGGCAATGTATGAGTTGCCATCAGACCAATGAACACGGTTGCGTCTGTTCACTCTCCCATTCGTTTTGAAAGTGGTATCACCACTCCAGAGGATACGATTTATTAATTTAGGATATGCTACTTTACGACCAAGGAACCATTCACCAAATTGCAATTTTTGGTGTGATCAGCGTCATTTAAATATTGCAGAAAATGCGATTTGCGTGATTTCATTTTCAAATGCTGTAACATTAAATGGACGCTGGTTTATAATAGTCCAATTCGGTAGAAGCCCTCTTTACGTACTTTTTAGGACTCTCTAAAAGGAAAAGAATCTGTTAGTTTTCAAGTGATCTAACTGTTGTGGGGCGATCGCTCCTGGGAGCATCTTCGACGCTCTCTATAGCATCAAACTTCCTATCTAGCGTGCAAATTGTTTTTCTTTATGGAACAGTAACATTAGGACGTAGATTCCCGAATGATGCAGAAACTTCTTTGTAATAACTTCCGTTTTTCCACCACTGCTTCTAAATAAAATTTATCTGCTCATTATTAAGGAGTTTCTCCACCTCCATCATCCTTTACAGAATACGCTTATTCACCTGTAACAGTAATGAATAATTTAAAAACAGTTTTATTTCAGGAAATAAATGCCCTCAATATTGGTCTTCAAAATAACTGGTACTACTAGGTAAACTAAATTTTGGGAAAATATGTACATTTGAAGAGTCGTGTGAATATTGAACCCTGCTATTCTGGGTGTGTTATTGCTTCCTTTTCCATCAGAGACTCTGTACGAACGGTGTTAAGCAGGCTTGACACAATGCTGTTGCTAGGTCATATAAGTCGTTAGTGAAATGAATTCCTTCTCATGCTCACTCTGATCATGATCAACAGTCTTCAAAGGTTTTCATGAAAATGGTCATGAGTAGTACATCCAAGTTACCTATTACGCAAGTGCAATACCGTACTACGACTTGGATTTGTAATTGTCATTACATTACCATGTTAAATATTTTATGATTCAATTGCAATCGTTTTAGACTCACCGAGCCCCCGCACTACATCTTTCCGCCAAAGTTATATGGAAAAGGGGAAGGCACTTAGGGGACCAAAGAGACGAAGGCGGAGCAACGTGGAGCAGAGCAATGAAGAGAACCGGCCTGGATCGGGAAGGTCAGGGATTGCCTTTTGGTCAGCTCGTCCTCTAGAAAGAGAGAATAATGGCCTTTCATCATCTTACTCGTTTGTGTCCCCAAGCGTTAGGTGCGACAAGATGAAATAAAATCCAATGTCATGCTTATATTGGGTCGATCGGAAAGTTCTGGCCGTTTCAAGAATTTTCCAGAAAAGAAATTTCTGGAACTTTCTCCAACCTTCCCCACTAGCAGTATATAAAGGGTGTGTGGGCGTGATTACGCAGCAGTTGCCTATTCGTTCAAAGCCTTCCAAAATCGACTTTAACAAGACCGCCCAACGTCAGTGCCTTCTTTACGACTTCCTATCTGGCATCACAGCAGCTGAATCGAGTTGCCGCTTCTGCGCCGCGTTTGGCCAAGGGGCAGTTTATGAAAGGACGGCGCGACGATGGTTCGATCATTTCCGGTCTGGAAAGCCTCGAGGATGAGCCCAGGTCAGGCCGCCCATCTGAAATCGACGACGAGCAGTTGTAGCACACAGTGAAAGCCGATCCGAGGCAAAGTACCCGCAACTTAGCGACATCACTTGGATGCGCCCAGTCCACGATCGTGACGCACTTGGCTGCAATCGGCAATAAGAGCAAGCCGGGTCAGTGGGTACCCCACGATCCGGCCGACCGCGACCGCGAACTACGTGCTGAGGTGTGCACTTCGCTATTGTCGTACGTGCGCACAAACGACTGGCTGGATTCCGTAGTCACTGAAGACGAAAAGTGGATGCCATACGTCAACTACTGACGCAGGCGCCAGTGGGTTGATGCTGTTGCCCAGCCAGAGCCGGAGCCGAAAGGTGATCTGCACCCCCGAAAAATCATATTGACCACTTGGTGGAACGTGCAAAGCGTGATCTAATTCGAGCGGCTCCCACTCGATACCAGCATCACCGCCGCCTACAACTGCGATTGGCTGCAGAAGCTCGCCGACAAAGTCCGCACGGTGAGGCCAGGGCACCGTCATGTTCGATTCCTGCACGACAACGCAAGGCCGCATGTCACGAAGATCACACGGCAGAAACTGCTGGATCTGGGCTGGGAGGTTCTGCTCACCCTCTGTATAGCCCAGATCTGGCGTCAACCGACTTCCGTCTCTTCCACTCTCTGGGCAACCATCTTCGCCAGAAAGGATCAACGATGAAGCCGAGGTCCAAAACTGACTGATTTGTTTGACTCACAGCCAGCTCAGTTCTACAGGGATGGAATCAGGAGTCTGCCTGATTGTTGGCAGAAGGTGATTCACTGTGATGGCGTTTACTTTGTTGAATGAAATTTTTTGCTTTTTAAAAAAAAAACTCGGTTGTATGGAATGTTCTCGAAACGGCCAGAACTTTCCGATCGACCCAATACATGACCAATATTATTATTTGATGAAATACCTTGAGGAGATTTACCAGTAAAAAAAAACATTCAAGTTCCTTATCTGGGGGTGGGCTTCCTAATAATACCCAAAACATGCTGCACTAGGTACTGTATTTCATTACTTTTTCGAATTAGGTCAAACCAGTTAGTGATATCTGGATGACTTGCGATATAAATTATGCGATATTGACCCGTTCAATGTCAATATTAATTGGCCCAATATGTGGTCAAAAGTGCTTCATATACTAATTTTTTCAGGTGCATACCTTCTTGATTGCGAATATGAGAACTCCTTCTAGAGTATGAATAAATCAAATAAATTCGTCGGAATTCTAGCGCTTTCTAGCACCTGAAATATACGACACAAGCATCTTGAACATTTGGGTATGAATCCAGGGTAGAATCGCAGTGAATCCCTCCCTATAGGAAAGGAAAGAATACCTAAGCGTAAGAAGTCAAGTAAGTGCTACAAAAAATCGCTATTGGTAAACAGTCATGCACTTATTTCATGAGCCCTTGATTTTCGCTAGAAATATCCTACTGACTAAACGACATATATTCGGAAACTGCACCTCTGAAATACGAAATTATCTCACTGCAAATGTCACAGACCCGAAATTGGAGGACAGATATGAGAAATCAGGAAGCGCAGGCACCGAGCTGGATATATTAGACTCTACTGCGAACTCGACCAGTCCAATTCTCCGTGGATTGTTCTCATGGATGACGAGACTCACGTCCTATTGGATCCCATTAATATCCCTGGGAGGAGGTACTGTCCTTGTGTCAACAAAAGCGATGTGGCTAAAGAATTCAAGTTCAAATCAAGGCAAAGTAACAGAACATTTTCTGGTTTGCAAGAATGTCATGTATCCGGTAACATTTCAGTTCCCTTCTTGTTATATGGTACAATGACTGACGAATAGTACCTATATCATTGCCTAAAAAGAAGATACTCCTTCCTTTCATTGAAAATTATCACAAGGCCCGAGTCATTTTCAGGAGAGGCTTGGCTTCTTTTCCTTAAAAGAAAGTGGTGCAGGTATGGCTAAAGTCTTCAACTTCCCTCAGGTCCAACCCATCGAACAAATTTGGTCCATTTGCAAAGAAAGGTAAATGGAAAGTTGGGAGAAGGCCACTAACCTCAGCTGCTTCAAATGGATTTGGTCACGTTTTTCCCAACAAGGGGCAGGGGAGTTTTCGAATCTTTGCAAATTAACACGGGATTTGGTAGCAACTCACTAAATATACTAGGTATAGTGTGGTATAAAAAAAACGCTCTACCGTTTTCCATGGGAGAAACACAGTTTCATAATTTCGGCAAAAAAAATTAAATTGGATAAGCGATCAATATTTGACAGTTACAAGGTGTTGAAATGCTTGTCAGCTTTTTTTCAGCACCCCGGTCTAAATTGTGTAATGCCCATTAAGAGGTGAATTAAAGGTGCTTGGAGGTGGAGCATTCTATCTAAGTGAGGTAATGGCCAGTGCTCGACCGTCTCAGAATGCAAGGAACTTTTCAGTTTTAATTTTTTTAAGGGACTGTTGGATCCAGCTGACACATGGCAGAGAGGTTCACTTGTCTATTAGGTATTTTTCAATTCCACAAGTTGGTGCTGCATCTCGATAGAGGCCGCTGTTGCCGACCGGGTGACCGATGATGATTACAAAAAACGTTCCACCGTTTTCGAAAGGGAAAAATAATTATTTGTGAATTTGAGGGAAAAATATGAAATTGTTGCACTTTTTATATTGGACGTATAAGAGGTGTTGAGAACCTTGTCTGAATTTTTCTCGAAACAATTTTCTACGAAATGTGCATAGGGTATATGAACATGAATTATTCGTTATCCCCTTTGAGAACGGTGGAGCTCTGTTGTATTCACCCTCGGTCACCCGGTCAACAACAGCGGCCTCTATCGGGATACAGCTCCATCTTGCGGAAGTGAAGAAAACCTCTTAGACTCGTGAACCTCTCTGTCATGTATCAACTGGATCCAACAGTCCCTTTAAAAATTGAAGCTGGAAAGTTCCTTGCATTCCGAGACGGTCGAGCACTGGCCATTACCTCACTTGAGGTGGAATGCTACACCTCCAAACACCTTTAATTCACTTCTGAATGGGCATTATACAATTTAGGCCGGTGTGTTGAAAAAAGCTGACAAGAATTTCAGTACCTTGTAACTGTCAAATATCGATCACTTATCCAATTTAATTTTTTTTGCTGAATTTATGAAACTGTGTTTTTCCCATAGAAAACGGTAGAGCGTTTTTTTTAAAACCACCCTATACATGTATATTTTCCTCTAATTATTTGAATGCAACAATGAACGATTCACAATGGCTCATCTTGAACGTTTTTGCACTTCTGGTGTTGTCGATAGCAAAAAAAATGACAATTGAAAAAGGATTTTATAAATCAAGGAGATGATGATGCCTTCTGTTTTCCAGTCATGTGA
Source organism: Darwinula stevensoni (assembly GCA_905338385.1). NCBI lineage: Eukaryota > Metazoa > Arthropoda > Ostracoda > Podocopida > Darwinulidae > Darwinula > Darwinula stevensoni. The sequence goes on from CAJPEV010006401.1 coordinate 8,519, forward strand.
ATTAAACTTTGCCTTGATTGCGGCATGGGTAATCGTTGAACTTTGCCAAGCATATAAGGTAGTCCGTTTTCTTTCAAATATTTTTTTTTAGTGGGGACAACCATGGGCAAGAAGAGAGGCAACAGAAATCAGCAAAACATGAAATTACCCAGGAGGTTAGTTAACTGCATCATATCTAGTAAAGAAAGGGGAAGCACAAGTCCAATACTTGTCTCTTTTCCAACAGCAGAAGAATCAGTTTTGTCACAAGTGCGAGGATTCCACGGAGCTGGCCCGGCTGAGGCAGTTGGAATACTTTGAAGTGGAAGACATTCGCATTAGTGACAGTGTGAAAATTTGCCTAGGTGGAAACGAGGAGTTAACTTTCATTGAAGCATCCAAGAAGTATCAAGAAATGCATTATAAAAATGCAGAGAATCGTGCATATTCATTCCCTGCAGGGTATGTCCTCAAAGACAACATTCAGAATGAACTATTTCACCAATTGAAAGCAGCAGAAGCAAGTACTGAAACCAACGGTGATCTGATGATCCCCTCCAACTTCAGCGCCGCAGCCAGAGTTTTCGAATTTTTGAAGGAGGAATTTGCTAATTCGCCCAGCTTTGTAACATCTGAATGCGACTTCTCCACTTCGTTTTACAACGGAATGTGGATTGTAGATAGAAGGATGCAAAACGAAGAAGTCTATTGGAAGAAAAAATATGTCGATATCACGGGAGGTAATCACGATATATGTGGGATCGTCTTGGATGAGGATCGAGTTCAAGTGCTCTTCGTCGAAGTTAATGGAAGAATAGATGTGAAACGCAAACGTTTTCTGAAAACTTTGTGGAAAGCAGAAGTTAAACTGAAACAAAGAGAACGAGTATTTCAACGTGTTCTTGGATCGAATAGCTTTTCCCATGTTTGCCTCTGCAGCTTTCTCGCTGTTCCGTACATGGAGAGAACGGAAGTGGAGAAGTTCTTGAAATGCTGCCATATGAACATTTTGACAAAAGAGGATTTGAAAACCCATGATGCATTTCGACTATTTCTGGAGAGTCGTGGCATCATTCTTCGAAGACACAAGGACCCGGATCAAGCAGCCAAGGACTGTTACTTAGATGTGATGAGGACGTACGTGGCAGTATCAACAACCGTGGAGGGATTGCCAAGGACAGTGGATGACCTGCGGAAACACATTGACAAAAATATGCAGACGGCCTTAACACTTCTAACTCCAGATCAGAAGCGGATCTTGGAATCTGATCGGTCCGTCCTTTTCCTTGCTGGGGGACAAGGTACAGGGAAAACCTACTTGCTTCTCAATAGAGCGCAGGAACTGGCTAGAGGGGGAAAGGCAGTCCTCATTGTGAACATGTCAGAAGGAAAGCTGACAGATTACATGAGGAATTGGCGTGAGTCTTGTGAATTCAGGAAAAGAATAAAAGTAATGGATTCTGTCGAATTGTTGGGCACAATAAATTCTTCACAAGAAATGCTTAGTTTTTTTGAAAAAATTAATTCTGAAAGAGAAAGACATGTGCTTGTTGATGAAATGCAGCTAAATTACTACATGAAGAACGAAATTCCAGAGGAGATTGGGCGAACTTGGAGAGGCTTTGCAGAAAAAATAGAATGTCGAAGTCTTTGGATCGTTTGGCGTCCCAGTGACATTGACTACCCAGAAACTCTTGATATTCAGCGAGTCATCGATTCATTGGGGAAAGAAAAAGTTGAAGTGCTGAGAGAGATAAAGAGAAACACGAAAGAGATAGCAGAGTTCGTGACAGAAGTCAGTCTGTTCATCCAGAAGATA
>CAJPEV010006402.1:0-10313 GCA_905338385.1 Darwinula stevensoni
AAACGAATTCAACTCCGCACATTTCTTAAAAGTATATGGTGTAGTATGGCATCGACACGGAAATACGTCGACGGAAATAGACAGAAACAGACCTGCTTCGACAGAACACTTTCGGATTTATACAGACAAGGAACAACATCGAAAGTAACAGCGCCGACACGGAATTATCTCGACAGGATTTTCTCGTGTCGAGATACTTCTTTGTCGATGTTGTTCCTGTCGAAGTCATTCCGTCTTTCGCTGGTGTCGAAGCAGTTCCGTGTCGATGCTATTCTTTTCGATGTTATTCCGCGACACCTTCTCCAGTTATCGTGGGAACAGTAGGTAAAAAGACCACCCAGTTTTTCAGGGACAATCTTTCAAGCTTATTTAACCCTTATACGCTCAGCGCGTCCGTAAGAACTTGGTACGAGTCATCGTACACAGTTCTTAAGATTGCTGGACACGAATTCACGAAAGGGCAAAAGTTCGTATCTTTCTTCGTAAGTCTACGATTCGTCCTGAGGTATCGTAAGTGTCCGCCATAATGAACTCAAGGAAATTTCTGGAACTTGAACTTGAATTGAGTGTCTCAAAAAAGCTAAAGTTCATTTACACAAGTTCGCAGAATATGTCCACCTTGGATTCACAGGATTTTGCTGCGGAGGTCATTGGGTCGGCCTCATTTGGGAGATATTTTCCCTCAGGTCATGAGATTGGCCCCTGAATCTTGCTTGGCTTGCAACTTCATTTTTCCTGTAATGGTTGAACTTAACCTCCCCAGCAAGACATTCTTCTTTTGCTCAACTTCTTCAATCAGTACCCTGATATCCTCACTTGAGAAATTTTGTCATCGGCCACTCTTTCCTTCATTCTCCATGATTTCAACTTGGATACTGTACCCTCAACGCTTCCTTCGGCATTTCTGAAACCTTGAGGTAGTTTGCTTTACGATAAGATTCAATGGTACGGTCCTATAGGATGTTTTTCCAAAGATTCGGCAGAACTCCTAATTGTGTCAAAACTTCCTCTAAGGGCGAAAACTGTCACAGTAGACGCAGGAAGTTTGCAGAAGGCCTTTGTGACAGGACACGTGAGTCATGCTGCCAGTGTGATAAGCACGTTGCTTTCCACTCTGTGATTGGTTTGCTAGCTCCCGATATCAGCTATGATTGGTCAGCTATTATCATAGCTATGAAGTTTCGTGAATACCGACAGAGTTCGTTAGAATGAAAGGAGGACTTACGAAGTTTTCGTGAATACGGCCCCAGATGTGTTGGCTGTATAGGGGCCAAAAACATCTATTTTATGCCCATTTGCTGCAACTCCAATAAATGGTTTAAGAAGGGGGCGATATTTATGCATTCTAAAGGACTTCCTTTGGAAGCTGTAGTTGGAACTTCTCTGTTTGTAGACTTAGGTACCATCCCAGATAGTTATCACCATATTCACATCTTGCCCGCAGAAAAGCTCCTTGGCCACCATAGTACTAGTATTGTGGCCTAAAAGAGTCTCCCGGTCCAGCCTGGAAAGACCCAGATGAAGGGGAAGAAAGTCTTGCAAAAGGGAATCCCTTGCCTTCCCTATCATCAGCTCAGCTGTTGACCGAGGAATATTGAAAATTGAGTTCCTGGAACTGGCCTTTGAATAACCCAGTTCATTTCTTGATCAGCGAATCGGACATCTCCTCCAGATACTCAAAGTTGAAGCAGGTTGATCTTTCTTCGACAGCCAATTTCCCAAGACTTTCAACCATATCCTCAACTTGAGCCTGATTAAAAACGGATAATCTGTCAGTAAAAGGAAGGGAATCCCATTCGTTACTCGAAAGGTGCCTGCGCAACAACGCGACCCTTCGACTCCAGTAATGAAAATCTATGGTCCACCAAGACCTTATTTCTTACCGCCTGCGGTACCATAAATACATGTGGCGACATACAGCCAAACAAACATATTTTGTGAGTAGCTGCGCTTCGTCTGATGCTAAGCTGCATAGTGGCTTCAGACGGTGTTTTAGCGCCTCTACATGCCTGCCGGCAGGCATGGCAGGTAAAATCCGAATCCGTAACAGCCTTGCTGTTCGGAAATGATCCACGCTTATAACCTTCATGGCGTTGTAAGCGCTTCTCTTGAATAAAATGCCTTTCGGCATTCTCTGGACCAGCCAAAGAATGCCGACCCTCTTTCCTTAGATACTTCCCACAACCAGCCCAGGACAAGTATCTTTGGGTTTCACCGGTAGCCAGCTGATTATCAGCCTGAGCCCCGATGACAAGCGCAGACTGGGGAGGAGACTGTAGCATACTATTCACTTGCTGACCTCTACCTAACCTACCAGCGTGGGTTTTCGTGGCGTAGCGTGGTTGGCATGTGCCTTGGCGCAAGGAATGAAACGGAGCCCGCTGTCCAATTTCTTACCCATTCGGCTCGGCAACGTTGTGTCAACGTTGAGAAAAGGTTGATTTTTCAACTTAACGTGTTGCCACAATGTTGAGAGAACGTTGTAATGAAACACAGCTCAACGTAGAAAAGTTGCTGCTATGCAACGTGGAACTGTGGACGTACGGGCATTATAGTACATCCTCCTTTATCCAGAGTCTGAAAGAGCACTAATTAGCCGATTAGAATGAATATAGATTCGATTACCCCACGCAGAGTACCCAAATGGCATCAACTAGCAGTTCTCTATTGAGTACAATCATCCCATGTAAAGGACCATCAAAGTTTTATTCCCTTTACTGGATCAGAATTCGAATGGACTTGACTCAACTCTCTCTGTCCAGTAGAGGGAAAACAAACCCTCGAGCATGTTTACATGCTCTATCCTCTTTGGAAGAAGACGTGTGAGGGCGCCTGCCATATGGAGATTTATAAAAATTGAACATATCTCCTCAGACCCACTGGCCGGAAGTACTTTGAGTCTCCTGCCAGGTTACCTCCTTAAACAGGTCTATCTAGGAATTCCTAAGCCTTCCCTCATGTTGTACATGGGAAGAGATCGGGTACTGTATGAAAAATGCAAGGTACTGTTTATTTCAGGGCACCAAGGTAAGAATCGTTGAATCGGCTGTTAGGCGCCATCTCGTGTCGATTCGTAGAACCTATTTTCTGTTGATATGATGTGGATTAATCCCCGCAGGAACAACAAAGAAACTATATTGGAAAACAAATTTCCGCTTAATAGCCTCTGAACGACCTCGCTAATTCACGAGCAGTCACCAAATGCTGACAATACTGTTAATTACGAATAGCTAACATTTAATCGATGTTGATTCTTCGTCATATTCCCTCAACTTCAACCAAGTCTCAAAGCTTCAACCTTTTCTCAATGTTAACACCACGTTGCTGTGCCGAATCGGATACTATTGAGTTATGTGGGAGTCTTTTTTTTGCTAGATTTTCTCTGGCAGCATATAAATCGTCGTCCGTAGCAGACGTGTGTGGAAGGCAGTGGCGGGTGCATAAATGTTTCATAGGGGCCTGTTTCCTAGTTACCAGCCTCCCCTTAATCCGGCCCTGAGTGAATGGTATTGGAAGTGGCCACCGCTTCATTTAACCACACGAAGTGACGTCCTAGTTGCGAGATGTCTCTGTGCAGTGTCGCGTCGAATTCCTTTGATTCCTTTTGACCTTCCTTTTCGGCTGCTGGCTCTCATCTCGTCCCGATGGCAAAGGGCTTCCAGCTAAAACCTCCTCCCCCCCCTCCCCTGCCTTCTCTCATCTTCGTAGCTTGACGCCTGGGCCCCTCCGACCCGTGGGTCCCGGTGCAGTCGCACCGCCTGCACATTCGGTAGCTACGCTACTGGCGGGCTTTATTTGAGAGGGTATCGCCCGAGACCCCCCCCCCCGTGCTCATCATCTGCCATGACGGCATATTATTCTGTCTGGAGCCTTAGCCGGGAGTTGCCCGTTGCCCTCCGTCACCACGAGGAGGTAGTTCCATGTTCCAGATGATATTTTAAATATAAAGTCAGAGTATTACATCAACCGTATCAGGGGTAGCATTATTGCAATGAAGCGTGCTTTAGCACACAAGACTTCATATCTAACAAGGTCTAACATCACTCTTTAATGCAATACTGCTGTCCCTGGTTTACATGAATAATAGAGCAACTAACTATATTGAGATGCAATCAATAATGTTGTTTATTATTATACTTTTAGTAGTTTTTGAGTGTAAATGTATGGTAGTCCCTGCCGATTATTCGGATTAGAAAGAAAGTTGACTGGATAATTCAAACATATGCATCTCTAAAGCACCAAGTGTTCTGTCTATTTTTTTTCTCTTCATATCAAAAGTGCTGAAATAGTGAAAATGTGAAATTATCAGTAGTTGATGGTAATTTATTGATGACCTGCTAAAGTTGACGGTCTACAAAATTGACAGAATGCTGATCACCTTTACCACTTTGCCAGGGGGTGTTGCCAGACGGGTCACATTTCTTTCCATTTAGTTGTACATGCTTCATATTGGTGGCTGGGGGTGGTGTCACAGAGTGAGGTATGCCACCCCCTTCCTGTGCTCCATGAATCTAATGGCTGGGGATCATCACAATGGAGTGAAACCTTCCCATTTAATTTCCTTTCATTGTGTCTATCCCTTATATGCCTAGTGATTTTGGGGGAATGGCCAACAGTGATGAAAGCTTCCATGTTTAGGTTTCCTTCATCAATCATCTGGCTTTTCATCTTGCTCTCGGCCCCATAAACATGCAAGCAAGATTCATCAGATCAGGAAGGGGTGTTGTTAAGCTGAAAAACAATATTGTGATGTGTAGACATATTGTTAATAGGACATTACAGATAAGTATCATGATATGATGAAGGACTTAGCCCTGCTTGAAGGTAGGGGTCATCAGTTTGAGCATCTGCTTCATTAAAATGTTTCATTCTTGCAACTTCCTGTGCTTCTGAACATTTGCCCAGCCTTGAATGTTGCTAGGGATGATTCAACATGCCTCCACGAATTCCTCAGATTATATTTTCAATATTTGAAAATATCACAGTCCATGAAATGTAAGGAGGAGCCTCATCTCCTCACATTTCATGGACTGTGAAAATGCTTTTGCAAGATGTGTTGTTTGTATTGTGGTCTTCTCTAGGTGCAGAGCCTGAGAGGGGACTCGAATGAAGTGAAGTCCCCAGAGCTGGAAAAGCAAGTTCTTGAGTTATGGGACAAGATTTATGAGGAGTATGAGGGCTATGTTGGCATGAAGGAAGGCTATCCAAGGTTTCAGTGGGGAGAGATCTCAAGTACTGCTCAGAAGATTCCAAGTTGGTCCTCTTCACTATTATTTGAATATTGTTCTGATATGTTATTTAAATGAAGTGGTAACCATTTTCCTGCTGGAAAGGAAAAACTTCAGGCTGGAAAACTTCATTTCAAAAATTAATTAAGGAGAAAGATGTTTCAGAGGCACAAATCCCACTTTTTCTAGATACTGCTCTGGATAGCCCCTTTTGCATGGGCTTGCTTGCCATTAGTTTTTGTTTGTTTTTGTCCTCGTCACAAGAATGACTAATACATCTCTCCGCACAAGACTTAGAATGAGTGATGAGTGGCTGAGGGAAATAGTGGATATTCTGACCTGTCTAATGTGCTATCTTAAAATGAACCAGGAAAACAGGATTGACGAAAATCAAGTGCAAAAATAGGAAGATAAAAATGATTAAAAATCAAATATGGATCCATGTGGAAACAACATTGAAACTATGTTTCATGTCCACATTTTGAATGTTGAAACAACATTGAAATACCACATTGATTCAATCTGAAGATGTCACATTCTTCGACATTTTTTTAAACATTCCTTGTTAATATTGAAACTATATTGATGGTAGCACTCATTCAATATCATTTCCACATTGCATCAACATTCCTTGAATCTTTGATAATTTCATTCCTCCAAAGTAGAGGTAAATTCAACATTATGAATTATGTGACATGAATAATGAGCTATACTTATTAAGGAGAGTAAATCCTCTTCAGTTCCTATAAAGCAGTACCCAAAGGTTGGAGTACTGAAAAAGTTGAGAGGATGTATCCTCTTCAGTTCTGCAAACAGCTCTGGCGCATTGATATTCTGTATGGTTCACAGAATGAGAATAAATTCCCTCAGCATCCCTTTTATGATTTGTGAATGAATCACTCCAGTTTGTGATTGTGTGTGTTCTACATATCTGTAATCAAATTTACTTCTACATGCCCTTGCAAAACCTATACATTTAATTTGTTACAGAATCAGATGCTGCAAACAGAAAATCAAAATGCCACATTTATCTAATGTATATGTTCATTAATTACATAAAAATAGGAGGGGGGAAAAATGCTTTAATGCTGGATGTCTGATCCATAATTGCATTAGGAGGCTACAGGAGAACATGGATACCATCTAGTGAGGACTTTTTGTTCTTCATTATGATTGCACCTTTGCTGCACTACCTTGGTAACACAGAACATTGAAACAACATTGATTGTTTTACTTCAATCCTCAACATTTGTACACTCAATCCACATCCAATCAATGTTGATTCAGTGTTACCTGGGATGTGTCTCTTTGCTCAGGTATTGTGTTCCTCAGAAAATCAGGCTGTAGTGGGTGTGCTGAATTTCCATGATGGATTAAAGGAGAAAGAAATGTCACCTTAAGCATTCAGCATTGCACATAATTGGACTTGCAGTGTGCCATCGCTGTGTGCTTTAACCTTTCACAATAAGGTTTTTGTTCTTCTAACTGGACCAAAAAGTATTTNTTATTTTACATGAGTCTGACAGACTCACCTTGCCCGGAATAGGTTGTAAAAAAGCTTGCCAGGATGAGGGTTGAAGGGAATATCAGAGGACTGTCCCTCTCAAATTGCTGCACCCATCTAGATATTTTGGTTGTAGGAATAAGAGACTTTCCACAAACTTCATCAAACTCCTTATGAATATGTACCACCTTAAGTGTTTTGATCCACACCTGTGCCATGACATTTCATGCCTTGAAACATCATGATCAAAACTATGCCATGAGGCTGCTTTCATAAAGATGCGTCAAGTCCTGCCACCACGCAAACCTGTTTGAACCACTATGCCAGTGCCTCCCTTCCCAGTGCCTGCTCTAGGCAAGTCTCTGATTAGATGTAGCAGTGGCATTGGTGCAGTACTGACATGAGGAATGGCCTTACTTGGCAGTGACGAAACACTGTCTAGTTGACAACTCATCTGTCTGATGGGTCCTTATCTATTGTTTTCAGATAGGCCATGAGTGCAGTATGGATATTGTTCACTGATGCAACAGCCTTTTGGGCAAATACAATGAGCCCCATTATTACTCATCATTCATGACTTCCCATTAACAAGCCTCAGTAGTGGCCTCTGCACATTGCTGGTGCTGGTCCCATTGCATGGCTTACCCTTTGCCCTACCTAACTGCGATTGTTTGTGCTCGTATTTGATAAATAAAACTATAGAATTTACTAACTAACCCAAAAAGGTGCCATGAGGTGGCAAGTTATTGCCATGAGGTAGCAAGCATATTCATGGTAAAATTCAATTTGGTGAGAAATTAGTGTCCTCCATGGCTGCTTTTGGAACTGTGATCATTTCCTTGGTAAAACCTTTAAGGTTTCTAACTTGACCAACTTACAAATATTGGGTGATTCATGAATTTGTTACTGCAGTACTTCAGTTTACAGGGAGAGAAGCTGCCATACCACAACAAAACTTGAAAAATGCACATTTTCCACTGCTAGAAACTGAATTCAATGGACCTAGCCACTATTGTCACTTGACTCTCAGTGACTCCCTCAGATTCTTCAGGGAACAATTCAGAACATGGTATACACAAGGAAGCAGACAAGCATTAAAAGAATTGAAGAAAGCCATCACTTCAAATTCAGCTGGCACAAATCCCACAGAATCGTTGCAAAAATTGTCATTTAACCATGGACAGATGCTTGTTGTGCATAGCTAAAAACTGAGAATATTTTGAGCATCCCTGGAATTGAAATCACAAGGCTAGCATAACTCAAGAAAACCATAATACAGCACGCTTTGTTAATGGTGTAATTGGTTTCTTTTGGAGGGAAGTGCTTCTCTCTCCGTACATGGAAATATGGTGGTAACAAACAAAAAGTCACCTTGTAGGTTCCTTGCAGTACTTGAGTGCTTCTGTAACATTTTGCATTCCCCGTTCATGTATGTCAAGATGGTGTCATTCCGTGTGGAATGGTCCAAAATTCAGGACGTTTGTTCTCTCTCCAACTGGGATTTAGTTACAAGAAATCATAATGGTCTCAGGAATGGAGGAAAGAATTTCACAAGGTCTGGTTGGTCAAAGTTGGTCTGGATATCTGGAATTTCAACAAATTATATTAAAATATCTTTGGGGTACATATTTGGGAGAAAAGGACAGTGGTAGAATAACTTGGGGCTATATCAGGAGAATGATCCTTCAGGTCTTCACCATATTCCTTTGCTTTGTCTCCTTTAGTCAGGTAAGAATGAAATAAGAAAGCAAGTTTATGTATAAAGTGCAATGTCCAAATGGTCCCAAAATATTAATGAAGACAGGACAAGATTTCTAATTGAACATGGAATGAAACATATAGCATGCCTTCGTCGTATTGATGATTGTTGTGGAATGTTTTCCCCAAGCAATTACATTGCATATATTTTAAAGTATCTATACTGAATAAGTTTTCATATTAGTCTCAGAGGTGATGAACGTGACAAACATGGTGCAATTTGTGAAGAACAATGTGGACATGGTCAAGTCCATTTTGAAGAACTTGTGGGCTATGGTGGTGGAAAATGTGAACCTTGCATTCAATACCTTTTCCTCTGTGGTCAACCTGGTCTTTGGTGGTGGTAATGCCATTCTCAACTTCTTCATTGACCTGGTGAGAGCCCAACTGGCTGTTCAGTCAATGATCAGTCCATCTTGTTTCCTAGAATAGACTTTAGAATTTTTCTTGCAGGTCATATTTTGCAGTTCACTCTTTTATCTTCTCAGCTCTAGTGGAACTTTGTACAAGCCCGTGGAGCTTGTCGCTTCCTTCTCGCTCAGTAGTTCCAGCATCAAGTGGGTTTCATTCTGAGTTTCTAAAGTTTTATAAGAGATTCGGGGAATAGCTTCCCCAAATAGAAAAGTGATATGCTTTTATGAGAAATAAGCATCAGCATACTACATTAGCATACTAACATACAGGGCTAGTTTGAAATATCTAACCCTGTTCAGTTATGCAAACTATGCATGTAGGACTGCAATATTTGATGTGAACAATAATGCAGTGGTTCTCAATATGTGGTCTGCAGACCACTGAACATGCGGTTCTTCTATGGGAGTAAAAGGGCGTTTTAGAGCCATTGCACTAATGGGACCATGGGGAAGAGAAAAGTAGGGTAATCGGATATGGCCAACAGCATTTGCTCAATGTGACCTCCATATCTATGATTGCTTGCATTTGGAATATGCAATGATTGGTGGCTAACCAAGGCTGTCCAGCATTATGGGCGTTCCTGACTAGTAAATATGTAGGTGATGCTCATTTAATCTGACTTCAATTTAGTGCACACAGTGGTGGGATCTGTAGGTAAACACGAGATGGTACAACAGAAGTGAATGCCATATTATAATGATAAAAGTAATATTATGAAGATAATGGAAGCAGGCGGTTAACTCACATTGGCAGGTGTTGCATGATACACAAAAGAGTTTCTTCCTCTATCTTCTTTCTGTTGCATGCAAACATGCCGAAGCTCTGTTACCATTTTAGATTTGGTGTGGCGATGCGGAATGCCATCTCAGGTGTGTTTCTGGTTACCTTCAAAGTTGCCCTGTTCCATGGACTTTGGACATGGGTCATGCATGAATTATTCCACCTTCGACTCATCTTCATCCCATCTGGCAAGCATCTGCTGAATTCCTGTTCTCTTATCGTGGAACATTTTCCTGGTTGGAATACATAACGTGTTGAAAATGAATTTGCAGTGCTGGCAGCTGTGTTGGCTGCTGTTCCCTTCCTTGAGACCTACTGGGCAGCCATCCCTGGTGTGATTGAGTTATGGGCTGTGAATGGGCGTTGCTCATCTGCTATCTTCCTCGTTGTCTTTCAACTGCTCCCCTCATATTTTGTGAACGACACCCTGTATGGTGGCATAGAAGGGTAAGCCCAGAGGAGATGGAACTTTTCACAATGCTGTTGAAATGCAGGAAGAACAGATCGAAGGGTTTGACATAGAAGCATTTTGTGGTGGGTCCAACCTTATATTTAAGGTTGGAATTCATAGTTGAAGTTTCATGCGAGGGTCACTCAATAAGTTATCTACCTGAATAAGAAAGAAACAT
>CAJPEV010006405.1:0-10306 GCA_905338385.1 Darwinula stevensoni
GTGAAGGTATACGGTCGGCATCTGGAAGATCTCATGATGTTCGAATATAGTTTTTATTAGTAGTTAGTTCTTTTGTTTTCGTTTCAATTCTGCAAGTCATGAGAGATAGAGTTCAAGTTGATTGATCAGCCAGATTATCTAGCGAATTCACAGCTTCACCAACCATTCAAAGGTGACCACAGCTAGAGACTGAACGTGGGAGATACATAGAGGACTGTTGCAACCGAGGTTGCTGTGTATGATCGGGGACGTGACCTTCACCAGACCAAGACATACAAACAACTGAGGTCGGAGAGTGATGGCCTAGGGCCCAATGTGCACGTCTCATTTATTTCCCACTCCCCTCCTCTCCCCGCAGGTCCTTTGCAAAGGTCGGATAAAGGTTGATTTATACCGAGCGGAAAACGTAAAACAGAAGCCAGCGGTCACAGCCAGCACAAACGGAAATTGCTGGCAGGAGCGGACCTCCGTCGACGGAAGGAGCGGAACTTCCGTTACGGTAAAAACTTCTGTCCGTCAGCGAACCAGCTCAGTTGCATCGCTGGAGGCCTCCCAGACGGACTCTTGACAGGAAGTACAGAAGCGTCTGCTTCTATGCGATGTGATATCGAAGGAGTACAGAGACAGACTAGGTGATGAAAGAAAATGTTTGGGAAAAGATCGGGAAAGGGTTAGGCTGTTTAGGCGAGTCCAGCCCTATGTAGATTGTAATTCTAGCCATTTCTTCAGACTATATCATGACTAGACATCATGCCTTATTTATAAATATATCCGTGGAGCATTAGCTGATAACGTTCAAAGCTTAGTTTTTATTTCCTTTTCTTCCAGTAAAATAAATTGGAACTCCTCTAGTTTGATCAAGCAGGAGAGATCGGACTGAAACTAGAGTTCAAACTAGATGGTCCCTAGACCCTGTTTCCGAGGGGATTATAGTCGTTCACTTGGAAAAATTAGTCGGCAAGAATTCCTCTCTTTCCGTTGGAGTTTGCATCCAAATCTCCTGATATCATGAAAAAATCTAACTGGAGTTATCCTTGTATATGTGAAAAATGCTTCTTTTGATCTGTCGAGCTCATTTCTTGCATCAGAGCATGGTATTCTTCGTGCTGCTCCCTTTGAAATATTGACCGCACACTCCATCCTACCTTCCGCCTCTTTGCTCATTTTTGCAATTCCGACCGATGTATCAGCTAAAGCAGAGCTATGAATTTCTTCACAGTGAAAGGCGCCGTGTTGAGCGAACCCTGACGCGATCGCTCAGTATAAATCGCTCTCTGGAATGCAGTTTATACTAAGCAACACTCCGTATAGATAGCATTCCGACTCTCGCTGACNGTGAAGGTATACGGTCGGCATCTGGAAGATCTCATGATGTTCGAATATAGTTTTTATTAGTAGTTAGTTCTTTTGTTTTCGTTTCAATTCTGCAAGTCATGAGAGATAGAGTTCAAGTTGATTGATCAGTCAGATTATCTAGCGAATTCACAGCTTCTCCAACCATTCAAAGGTGACCACAGCTAGAGACTGAACGTGGGAGATACATAGAGGACTGTTGCAACCGAGGTTGCTGTGTATGATCGGGGACGTGACCTTCACCAAACCAAGACATACAAACAACTGAGGTCGGAGAGTGATGGCCTAGGGCCCAATGCGCACGTCTCATTCATTTCCCACTCCCCTCCTCTCCCCGCAGGTCCTTTGCAAATGTCAGATAAAGGTTGATTTATACCGAGCGGAAAGAGTAAAACAGAAGCCAGCGGTCACAGCCAGCACAAACGGAAATTGCTGGCAGGAGCGGACCTCCGTCAACGGAAGGAGCGGAACTTCCGTTACGGTAAAATCTTGTCCGTCAGCGAACCAGCCCAGTTGCGTCGCTGGAGGCCTCCCGGACGGAAAAAGACGGACTCTTGACAGGAAGTACAGAAGCGTCTGCTTCTATGCGATGTGATATCGAAGGAATACAGAGACAGACTAGGTGATGAAAGAAAATGTTTGGGAAAAGATCGGGAAAGAGTTAGGCTGTTTAGGCGAGTCCAGCCCTATGTAGATTGTAATTCTAGCCATTTCTTCCGACTATAATTGCTGGCAGGAGCCTCATGACTAGACATCATGCCTTATTTATAAATATATCCGTGGAGCATTAGCTGATAACGTTCAAAGCTTAGTTTTTATTTCCTTTTCTTCCAGTAAAATAAATTGGAACTCCTCTAGTTTGATCAAGCAGGAGAGATCGGACTGAAACTAGAGGAGTTCAAACTAGATGGTCCCTAGACCCTGTTTCCGAGGGGATTATAGTCGTTCACTTGGAAAAATTAGTCGGCAAGAATTCCTCTTTCCGTTGGAGTTTGCATCCAAATCTCCTGATATCATGAAAAAATCTAACTGGAGTTATCCTTGTATATGTGAAAAATGCTTCTTTTGATCTGTCGAGCTCATTTCTTGCATCAGAGCATGGTATTCTTCGTGCTGCTCCCTTTGAAATATTGACCGCACACTCCATCCTACCTTCCGCCTCTTTGCTCATTTTTGCAATTCCGACCGATGTATCAGCTAAAGCAGAGCTATGAATTTCTTCACAGTGAAAGGCGCCGTGTTGAGCGAACCCTGACGCGATCGCTCAGTATAAATCGCTCTCTGGAATGCAGTTTATACTAAGCAACACTCCGTATAGATAGCATTCCGACTCTCGCTGACGGACAACTATGTTTACCGTTGCGGAAATTCCGCTCCTTTCGCCGAAAGTGTCTGCCTGCGGACAGCGGCTTCCATTTTGTGTTGGCGGTGACCGCTGACTTCCGTCGACGGAAGGAGCGGAATTTCCGCAACGGTAAACATAGTTGTCCGTCAGCAAACCAGTCCAGTTGGATCGCTGGAGACCGAATGGACGGAAAATGTTAAATATGGACTTGGAGAAGTAGATCGTGGAAGTACGGAGGCATGCCCTTTTGTATGGAATCAGATCAAATGAGTAAATAGGGACTAGGTAATGAAGGATCAGTAGGAAAATATCGGGAAAGAGTTAAGATGTTCGGGTCAGTCCAGGTCACTCCTCGCATGTAATTCTAGTCATTTGGTCCAACTGAGCTAAAATTAACGGGTGTCTCAGAAATGGCACTCTCAGTATTCATTAAATACCTCTGTCATTTCATGCTCCTCAGTCTTGATTTTTCAAATTAAATTCTCCAGACAATTCCCTAAAAGTCCATATAGCTTTATTTTCGTTTGCTACCACCGACATTCTCTACAACTCACAAACGAGACGTCCAAGACAGAAAAAATTCCCACACAACTTCCTCCAGAATTCACTTTACAGCCAATTTCGGTACTCGAATTGCAGTCTCGTTCCTGCTCACGCGATCCCACTTGAGGGCTTGCACAAGCTCATTCCAAATGAAATAGTCCAATGGGTTCAAATCGGAAGAATTTGAGAGCCAATGGTGTTTCTCAAGAAAGGCAGGGAAATTGTCTTCACACCACTTTTGAGACAAATGGTGACGGTGATGAGTTGCCCCGTGCTGCTGAAGGATCCAATTGTCTCCAAACATTTTATTCCCGTATTTGAGAGCTACAGGAAGTACTTCGGCCGTGTACCTGTCTTTGTTGACGCCACCCTTGTCAAGAATGACCAGGAGTCAGCTTTTTTTTCGAACACGCTCCAACGCTCGAACACGCTCCACCTTTTCGAAGACGCATCACCTTTTGTGGAAACTTGTGTTTCTGCTTCTTGCCACCCTTTTCATCGACTTGACACCATTGGACTACATTGCATTTGGAATAGGCTCGTGCAGGCCATCAAGTGGGATTGTGTGAGCAGCAAAGGGACTCTTCATGAACTGAAAGTGGCTGTAAAGCGAATTCGAAGTCAGTCATGTGGGAACCTTGTCTGTCTCGGACGTCTCGTTTGTGAGCTGTTGTAGAGAATGACGGTGGTAGCATACAAAAATAAAATGATATGGGCTTGTAGAGAATTGTACTGAGAATCTATGAATAAAAAATCAAGAATGAGGGGCTTGAAATGACAGAGATATTCAATGAATACTGAGAGTGCCATTATTTCTGAGACAACCGTTAGGTACCTTGCCTTATTTGGAAATGTCTATTTTTGCGGATAACTGGCTAGCAATGACATTTGCCTGGTTTTCATTTAATTTCCCTACGGTACGTTGATGTTGAATCTCTCCAGCTAGAAGCGCGACCGCTCAGTATAAATTGCCTTCCGTCCGGCGAAAGCGACCGCGGAAATTTCCGTTGTCAAGTTTGACGAAATTCCGCCTTCCGTTTTCCGCTCAGTATAAATCCACCTTAAGTGTTGAAATCGTCAGGTTATCCGACGGCTTGCTCAAAACGGGGTCTCTCGGGGGACGTCAGTATAATAATCATGGGCGTAAGCTACAATTTAAGAAACATGGGGGGGGGGGCTCAGAGGCAGTCCTTAGAAAATGTTCTTTACACTCCCCCCCCCCCCCCCCCTTCCCAAAATTATACCAGTAACAACCGTAAAAGGAATTCGAAGCAGCGAGCGTGTATACGAAAACATGAAGTCGTAAACAATCTGCAGCACGTCCACACAAGGTTTTTCCCCAATTAATGTTCGCAACATTAAGTTCTTGCTGAGAATCTTGAACATAGAGAAAATAATGACCACGTTCTTCTGGCGCGTAGATCGGCCCTACGACCTTCGGTCTTACGAGCAGAGAACCTTCCCAGTGTCACTCTTCCAATTACTGAAACGACACCCATGAATGATGCACTCTCTCGTTTGAGGACGCGAGAAGGCTTTTCTTAATTCTCGCTCGCAAAATTGAAGACTACCTTTCCCATGGAGCTTTAGAACGATGGTCAAGAGTGACGCTCCCACCACTTCGGTTGGGACTTCCTCGTTCCCCATCGACGGAGTCCCAAACAGGCCAGAAATCGACTCCTTACGTGGCATCCATCGCTGACTTTCCTTCTTAAACTAGGGTGATCTCTCGAACGATAAGAGTCTTCGTGTTCGCTTTCTTTCTTTCATGTGAGTTCAACACGGGGGTTTTCGACGACGAACTCGCTCATTACCCTGAAGTTTGCACTGAGGGCATGACTCCGTCACTCGAGAATGTCACGAGGATCGTAAACTCATTTACGACTCCAAGTCTGGAGGAAAACACTACTTCCGGGCGTTCTAGAGACGGAAAATGTCCTGCAGGAGGGAAAAGGATAAGGATTAAACTTGCCTAAGTTGCACCGGAACGCTCGATGAATATTCAGTTAACGTTCTTTATAAGGTACTGTCAACGTCTCATGAAAGCCTCTGGGGACGATCCTGCTCTGGAGTGGGTCCAATGTGTTGAAAATTACCTATAGGCTTTCCATGGAGTCAACTAGATTGTTGATTGTCTCTCCATCCTACGGGCCAGATTCCTGGAGACGTCTTGGATTGAGTTACCTGTTGGGCGAATTTCCTCAATTCAAACGTCTTTCTCTGTGATGTCTGTTGGGGAAAGATCGGGTACTGTATGGAAAGTAATAGGGACTAATATGTATGGACTCCCTATAGCGGTTACTTTGGTGTCATCTCGCTTCGGTTGTGCGAACCTTAGCTTATTTGAGCCACTGCCAGATGGGAGGCACACTGTCCCAATCAAGTAGCACAGATGGCATAAAGAAAACGTCTCTTAAAGGTGCAACCGATGTCCTGAGGGCACATAAGTTAAAATTAAGAATTTCTTCTTTATTTATTCCGGCAAAAACCTGTACCAAATGAAATATGGCAGAAAGATAAGTATCGCAAATGTAAACATTATTGTGAAATCAGAATATCAGTAGCCACATTCATTTCTAGTTTTAGTTTTCCATATCCTTTCATTTGACTGGAGCCAAAAAAAATTCTTTGAAAACTCCTCCCCAAAAAATGCCTTCAGAGATGTATCTTTAAAGTGAAAATTTCCTAAAAATTAACTTTGGTTAATTAAAAGTAGGCATGTTCATGCTCATTTTCAGTTTTTCTTGTCCCTCCCATCGAAGGAAAAAAAATTAATCTGAAATGGTCTCCCTGAAGAAATGTGCCCCAAGGAAATCAGCATTGGCATTTTCAGGTCCATTTTCAGCTTTCTATGTTTTTCCAATTGGCTTAAGTAAAAGATACTCTTTCAAAAATGCCTTTCTGAATAAAACGCACCCCAGGGCATATATCTGAAATTTTGCATTTTTCTGAACTCTGCATCCCAATAACTATTTGTGTACAGATTCTTCTTCAGATTTTTAACCACAGTAGAACATGGTTAGAGTTAGCATCAGTCAGTCACGATCGTCTATATACGTACATAAGAGGAAACGCCACCTTAACTGAGCGCCCAAACGCTGTTTGTCTGTTCACATTCCAAGTTCCAAAATCTCTAGTTTTGGAACCAGATTCCAGGTTGAACGTCTTTGAGAACGTTTGTGTTACTTGGGATGGCTGTGGCTGATTAATTACTATTTTCTCCATTTACTACTCAAATATGGTATGACAAGTTTAATTGACAGAAATGTGTGAAAATGAAATTTTGTAAATAAAAAAAAGGCCACAGCAATTCAAGATTTACAAAAATTGATTCAATGTGACAAACATGACAAAGCAATACAAGAATGCTATAGGCATCAGTTCTCACGCATGTGTACCTATTATTAGTTAATTCATAAGCACGTAAGCTACACTTCTGATGCAAGTAGAAACCATCAATCTCAAAACAACCAAGAATATTCCAGTTCAGTTTAGTTTCTCTCTATTCTGGCTGAAACTGAATGAAAATACCACCTTATTGAAAATTTGATGTCTACTAAAAATAACACATGGACAAAATAAAAAAAAGCAGAAACACAATGCTTAAATCATGTTCAACACAATGAAATGGTCAATTTTCATCATGAACCTGTTGAAAGAGAGAATGCCAGCGTTTCCACTGCACCCTAGAGTGTCACAGCATTGATCAAGTGCACAAAAATGCTGAATCAAACCAGTTGATTAATTACTACAGTGCATGATCATTCCTGGTTCACTCAGGGGGTAGCCAGCCACAGCGTTACCATGAACAGCATGGTTCAACAGCCTAGCCTTGAGCATCCTGAGGAATTCACTCAGTTCCTTAAATAAATAAATAAAACTACTTATTTTAAGGTGGATATATCAGCATCAAATGCTGGTATCCATACTCTTTTGCATTAAATTACTGTATAAGTAGAATATGTGACTATTTACAGT
Organism: Darwinula stevensoni; assembly: GCA_905338385.1. Classification (NCBI taxonomy): domain Eukaryota; kingdom Metazoa; phylum Arthropoda; class Ostracoda; order Podocopida; family Darwinulidae; genus Darwinula; species Darwinula stevensoni. Next base: position 7,220 of record CAJPEV010006405.1, read on the forward strand.
TCCCAGGTTTTCAAGGGCAGACTGCTCCTATAACCGGAAACAAGAATCATGGGGCCCCAAGAAAGCTTAAAAGTTTGTGCACAAAATAATGCATAATAAATACATATTCATCACTGAATAGGCATGAATATTGACCATTTCATAGGATTCATGAAACCAATGCAGCATAAAATGGCTTGGGATAAGTTGGACTAATGGAACAGGTAACAACTCCACACAGAAGATGGATATGTGAAACATCACTTGAGACACTTTGACATGACAATTCAAAAGAATTCATCAAACCCAAAACCAAGCAATGAAAATCACATACAAAATGGCCATCATTGGTGTCTCAATCAATGAATGAAAAAAGTACTGAAAGGATGTACTCCTCATGAGTTGAAGGAAACCTGAGAAGCAAATGAAATTAGTTTGGTCAATGCAATGAATTCCTACACACACACATACACCTGCAATAAGAACCAATGTTCATCAGCACATCATCAGTATTTCAGAGGATAATGAAAATGAGAAAATTTTCAATGCATTACCTTCAGTGGTGAGGATGCTATTGAATTTATGAAATAAAATAGTGATTAATACATTCACATTTTATGAGGAGTTGCATTATAACATGGTCACACAACACATGCTTTCATTGATGCTTCTGGCTACATGCGATGCTATTTTCAAAAATCACCACCAAAGCCTGGAAGGGAACTAAACAGTCGGTCTATCCTAAAATGTGCCACATCCCCTCAATGCCTCATGCAGAAAGAACAAGCATGCTTGCTAAAGATGGTGCACCATCTCAACCTTTCATGAAAGAGAGGAAGAAGCTGAAGTATTTTACTAAAAGTACCTTATACATACCTGTATAACAATTAAATAGGAACCTCTGAGAAAAAATGAGTGAAGAAACAGTCACACCTGAGGAGGTAGATGATGCAGAATGTTGGAGGTATTGTAGAGCAGCATAGTGGGTTGTCACTGAAGGGCCTGGTGAGAAGCTCATGATAAGCTGATGGCAATAGAATTAAGGTCAAGGGCAGGATGAACACACTGTTTTCACCATAGACATCCTGAGGTTAACCATACCAGACACCTATTCAATTAAAAAACTATTATTATTGTGGTACTCAAATATTATGAATCAGACTCAAACATGGATGGAACAAAATAGGAAGTAGACCATGATTTTGCACCTACTCATCCACAGGGCCCATGTGGATGTATGGGTGCATTATCATGTTCCACCATACCATGTGTGTGGAGTGGGGGGTGGAAGAGTCACAGTTATGAGCTAACATCTAACAAAGAAATGCAGTTGGAAAGGTAGTAATGGTTATAAATGGAGATGATAAAAACACTCACTTGCTTTTGCTGAAGCACATATCGAAGTGGTTAATAAGCAATGGCCCCATCCTTCTAACAATTCATCTAAGCCACTTTCCATTTAAAACCAGAGCTATGTCATATCAGGATGCACCATTACACAACCTTAAGTCTCATAGCACTGCCAAAAAAAAAAAAGAGCTTCAACTGACCTTATTTAAGAGTTATTGCTGCAGTAGGAGTTCAGGTGCAAATCCAATGAAAATTGATCAACTCCAGCTTATGAGACAGCTGACCTGTTAATATGAAAGTTTGACAATACTTTCTCATTTTGCTATGCATACTACATGGAATTGCTGCTTTGGAGTTGGGACATATAATTTTTTCACAAAAAATTCAAAGAAACTACAAAAAGGAATTTCAAGATTAATTCAATGGAAGAAAAATAATTCAATGCTTTCTGCCCAGAGGGCAGATTGTCTGGATCAGGAATAGTCACTTCAAAAACAACTTGTACTTCATGTTGTGAATAATCAAGGTGATTTCATTCAAGACAATTTCATGATCTCAACTGAATATAATGAAAAATAAAGAAATGAAACATGAATAACATGGGAAAGGCAGAATAAATTGTAATATTTTCCTTAAAATTACCAAATATGATCATTTTCTTAAGGGATCCACCCTTTCGATATTTCATAAAAACCTTGTAATTTGGGCACTCGTCCCTTGAAGGTAATTTCTCCACAATTTCTTCCTGATCAGCAACTGCATAATCATAACCAAGTGTTCTCTTTTACATTTTATACTTCTTGACTAGTTCCAATGTTATAACAGTCCCACAGAATATGCCACGACTTACCTCAGGGTCCTGATTGGAAGAGTAACCTTAAATATGCAGTTGCTTCACTGTTCGCCTTGTGCTGAAGGGAAGAGTCCTAATTCTCTAATGTTGCTCTGGCATCTGTGGCAGGAAAATACAGGTAAAATGAGAGGAAAATGAGGGGAACATTCAATCCTGGCTCCTGACCACCCTAGTGTGAGAATCTTTAAAGCAGAATGTGAAATAATCAAAATTGGATTTTTGGTTATGAATGGTCAAGAGAAGCAGAAACCTATAAGGGGCAAAAAGGTGAGGAGTGATAGATGATCACATATGTAGATGTTCTGTGAAGAGAAGGAAAACCTGTGTATGACAAAAAAATGCTGAAAGGATATTGGCTGATCATCACACAGGGCAGTGAGGTTCTGAAGATATTATTAGGCAAAAAAGCATTGATATTTCAGCAGAGCACCCATTCCTTACTCCTGATTGTGCAGATTTCTTCCCAAGGTTGATGAACCTGAAAACATTAAAGGGGCTCAATGATTACTTTCTTTAGAAAGAATATGGGTAACACATTAGAAAATGAAGGGTTGGTGACCACAAACCTATGAATACTGTAAAGGAAGAGTATAACCTGTATGAAGCAAAATATAAAGGAGGATGGTGATGACCACAAATGTAGGAGTGCTGTCAAAGAAGGAAAATCCTGTATTGAATAAAAAAAAATGTTACAGGGATAGTAGTTGCTCATCCATGTACCAGCAATTTGAGCTTCCAGCACTACCAAAATACTTACCCCAAAGCTCTGTCTGCAAAATTTACAGATGAATCAATCATCCCTATCTTTTATACTTACATTTACCTCAAATTCTGATCAGCTCCAATGATTCTCATGTTTCACCTGTTCAAAAGAAGATGCACTACTTCAAGGGAGCTGTTCAAAT
>CAJPEV010006406.1:0-10303 GCA_905338385.1 Darwinula stevensoni
CTTCCGCAACATCTCGAGCGTCTCCGTAAATGTTTTCCCCAATTTTACCCAGAATTTGATGTTAGCTCTCTCCTCCATGGTGATTTCTCGACGAGTGTCATAAGGGTACTGTTACTTTTGGCGCCCTAGGCAAATTCGTCTTAGCCCAACCAAACTCAACAGAGTAATACCTGAAGTTCAACCAATAGAATGCCACCTTCTTTCAACAAATGGCGCCACTAATACTGTCTGTATAGAAAAAGTTCGGATACTTTTGGGACGCACCTTCTATGTACTTTTCTTGTTTGAACCATCATCCTTTTTCGCCTACAGAACAGGGCAGAGAAACGAACGAGGAGAGAAGCTTGTAGAAGCTTCTCTCCTCGTTCGTTTCTCTGCCCTAATCCAAAATTCCCAATCTCCTTTCCATCTCTGCCTTCTACTACCGCATTAGTCTCCCATCACAACAAGATTGTCATTTCCTTTATCTCCTTCAATCAATTCCTCCAGTTGCTCGTACGCTCGTCCAAGTCCATCTCTGTATGTTCTGAAGTTGGCATGTAGACTTGTACAATCACGAGATCCACAGGTTCCGCCTGCACGTTCACCAGGATCAGTCTATCACTATGCTGTACTACCTTTGTCACTCTTTTCTGTTTCCTTGTCCAACATCACTGCTACTCCTTTTTGGCTCTCCTTTCCTCCTGCATAGATTACCCTTATTCCATCACTGACGAAATCTCCTCTATCCTTCCACCGCACTTCACTTAGTCCTAGGATGTTTAATCTGTTTTTCTCCATCTCTCGTTTGATGTTTTTCAACTTTCCTCTCTTCAGCATTGTCCTCAGGTTCCATGTTCCAATCTTTATCTTGGTGCAAGGTTTTCGCTTGATGACGACCTTGGAAGCCTTGCACCTTCACTGCCGAACGCGACATCTCCAGCATAGCCAGAGATCCCGTTTACGTCGTTTGTGTTTACTCTTCTTCTGTTCATTGCCATTTTTTGCTTGGGAGAAGTAGCCGAGGTGGTTTCCCGTTGCCTTCCTCGGCGGTGTATTTTAAGGGGCACCACCCCTTTCCCGAGAGTTCCTCCACCTGAGCAGACTCAACTGTTGATTCTCGAGGTCGCTGTTAACGCCTTTGGAACCGAGAGAGACATCTTGTCATTCGCTTCCTCAGCCAGTATCTGCTTCCCTTCTCCCGGGTCAGGAGGCACCAGATTATACCCTGCCGGATGCCAAGCCGGTATTTCAGGATTCCAGGGGGAAGAGGTTGAGCTAGACAAGAAAGGGCCAGATTTGTTGGAAAGCAAGATCAAAGCGGCAATCAAGGAAATGAAGAACAAAAAAGCAGAAGGTGTAGATGGAATACCAGCTGAATTTTGGAAGAACCTAAGAGAAAAAGCAACAAGGGAATTGATAGATTTATGCCGAAGCATATACCAGCAAGGAGAATGGCCAGAGGATTTTACAAAGACGGTGATAATACCGCTACAAAAGAAGAAAAATGCAATAGAATGTGAAGATAATAGGACAATCAGTTTGGTAACGCATGCATCTAAGATCATGTTAAGAGTCGGTGACAAGAAAGGTAGAGGCGAAAGCAACAGACTTCATAGGAATGACTCGGTTTGGATTCAGAAAAGGATGTGGGACTAGGGAAGCAATTGGAGTGATGAGGATGCTCTGCGAGAGGAACCTTGAACATGGGAAGGAACTGTTGTAGATTTTGTAGATTTTGAGAAGGCTTTTGACAGGGTGAACTGGGTGAAGATGTTGCAGATACTGAAGGAAATCGGAGTTAATTGGAGGGACAGGAGATTAATCAGCAAGCTGTACTTAGACCAGGAGGCAGTAGTTAGAATAGCAGATGGCAGAACCATGCGGGCATGGCAGAGGAGTTAGACAATGATGCCCTTTATCTCCAATTTTGTTTTCGATTTATGCAGAGAAGATGATGAATGAGGCTTTGGAAGGGATTGAGGAAGGTGTGAAAGTCAGGGGGAAGCTGTTGAAGGATATACGGTTTGCAGATGACCAAGGCATGGTGGCGAGCACAAGAACAAGGACTTCAGATGTTGATGGATTGGTTAAACGCGGTGGCAAATAAGTTTGACATGAAGATCAATGGGGAGAAGACAAAAGGGGATGAAGATGTCTAGGAAAGGAGGAGGAATAATTAACATTGTGATTGATGGCCAGAAAGTGGAACAGGTGAAAAAGTTTAAGTACTTAGGAGCTTTGATCCCAGATGATGGAAAGTGTGAGGTGGAGATCAGAGCAAGAATAGGAATGGCGAAGGATGCTTTTAGCAAGAGAAAGGAGTTATTAACAAAGAGGATGAACCAAGAGGTAAAGAAAAAGATAGTGAAGGTAGTGGTATGGAGTGTGGCTTTATATGGGTCCGAAGCATGGACTTTGAGGAAGGAAGATATCAGAAGGTTAGAGGCTTTTGAAATGTGGGTGTGGAGAAGGATGGAGAGAATAAGATGGATACATCGAAGAACAAATGAAGAAGTACTGGAAGTTGTTGGGGAAAAAAGAGAGACATCAGAAGGTTAGAGGCTTTTGAAATGTGGGTGTGGAGAAGGATGGAGAGAATAAGATGGATACATCGAAGAACAAAGAAGAAGTACTGGAAGTTGTTGGGGAAAAAAGAGGACTAATGAAAAAGATTGCGAGAAGAAAGAAGAACTGGATTGGACACATTTGGCGCAGAGGATTGTTGAAGGGAGTGATAGAAGGAATAATGGAAGGGAAATGACTAGAGGAAGGAAAAGAATTGGCATGCTGGAGGAACTGAAGGAAGGGTCGTTTATGAAAATGAAGAGAAAGACGGAGAACAGATTGGAATGGAGAAGGTGAATGCCTAGGACCTGCCAATAGGCAGAATACTTAAGAAGAAGAAGAAGAAGCTGGATTATCTTTCTTGAGAGGTTTGTCGAAAGTTACGCCTTTTCACGAGATTGTTATTCTCGACGATATTTACTTTTTCACATTCGATTGAAGCACCTGAGCAGGATATACTCGTTCTCTGCCTTATTTGCGTAGTAGTGCCAGGTTTTTCCTTCATGATACCTTTGTGAAAAGTTACGCCTTTTCCCACGAGCTTGTTATTCTCTCCGATATATACTTTCTCCCACTCGATTGTTTCATTAGGGTAGTTTGTAATCGCTTTGCTGTAATTGCTTTGCTTGCATGGAAGTAGCTGGATTATCTTTCTGGAGAGGTTTGTCGAAAGTTAAGCCTTTCACGAGATTGTTATTCTCGACGATAATTACTTTTTCTCACTGGAATGCAGCATCTGCGCTGGATGTACTCGATTTATTCATTGTGGTTCATTTGCCAAGTGATGCATTTTCCAAGTTCTTATTCTCTCCGATATTTACTTTTTCCCACTCGAATGCTGCATTTGAGGAGGATGTAATCGTTTTCAGCTTCATGTGCATTGCAGTAGCTGTTTCATCCGTGAGATATTTGTCAAAAGTGATGCCTTTTTCAAGAGCTCATTATTCTTCTTAATATTTACCTTTTACACATTTTTCCCAATTTTACGATTCAAGGGATGCAATTCCGAGGTATACTCCAAGAAGCTTCAATCCCTCGGGATGCCAAAGGAAAACTCATGGTGAATCAGGGCTATTTTTCCAAGACTCACACCATAGTCTTTGTAATGTTCGGTGAGGAATTCGAAGCTTTTGTATAGATATCACAAGAACGTGAAGGAGTTTCGAAACCAAGGTTAGTCGTTAAGAAAACTTCGGCATCGTTGGCATAGGCAGAAACTATTAACCGGTGTAAAACCATGGGAATTGAAAATGCTAAGAAAGAAAGGCGACGCTTTAGCAAATTAATAATGGACTCAATAGATAGGGAATGCAATTGACCAGATAGTGGGTCACCCTGTCATATTCCGTGCTGAAATTTGAAAGGTGCAGATAGGAATTGTTCAATGTGAACGAGTGATAGATTCTCATTGTAAATGTGTCGAATTGCATCCAAAAAGTAAAGTGGAAGACCAATTTTCTCCCATGTATGAAATTTTCACGGTTGACTCTGTTGAAAGCCTTTATTGATCCAGGGAGACAATACCAAGTATTATGGAAATTTGTCGACCATATAACATCCCTCCAGACATTCCTCCAGTCAACTCGCACGCAGGGCCGAAATTGTCCTACGAACGAGTAAGCCAGACACAAAAATGGCCTAGAGAACAAGCTGTGCATGGATGAGGTAGAAGGGAGGAGGGGGACGATCAATGAATATTAGCAAGAAATTTAAAAAATCAATTTTCAAAATGAACAAAATAATGAAGAATCCATGAAAATCAGGCCAAAGAACTTGAAATAAAACCAACACTAAGAGGGATAAAATAGACAGGGCATTATCGGCAATAAAAAGCCTCATAATATTAGAAATACAATAGTGCGTGATAACCTAGTGCGTGAAAAAGACAGAGCATTAAAGATGTTAAGAACAATAATGTGAATGGAAAAGAAACGGGCGAGAAAAACGTAGAGAAACAATGAAAAACCGTTTGAAGATGAGCGAGCAAAAGGGAAGCCATCTCAGCTATCGGCCATCTTGTTCCTATACTTCGAGAAATGATGCCAAATTCACTTTCGGTCCCGATTCGTCGGATTCATTGGCTTGTAGCTGTTTCCAATGGATTCCTGCTGTTTGGAACCTTTTAGCGTGTTTTGGCAGATGGTGCAAAATTAGTAAAAATTCATCCGGAATTGTTGGATTTCACAAGATCTGGCAGTTCTCGCCTTTTTCATGACCCCCATACAGTCGAACTCGGTTATGACTAGAGCTGTCACGATAGCAGTTTTCAAAACATCGATGCATCGATCTGAACTATTGATAGTGTATCGATGCATCGGGGGGGGGGGGGGCCGCCAGAGGAGATGCATCGATCTGAACTATCAATAGTGTATCGATGCATCGAGGGGGGGGGGGGGCCGCCAGAGTAGAGTATTCCATCTTTTCTCGCCGCGATCGGAGCGCGGACCTCAATCCGGCTTCTATTATCTCATGCTTGTGATCGGGGGTGCAGGGGAATGTGTGACCTTCGCAAAGAGTAATGAAACTTACCATGCCTGCAAGTATCGAATATGACTTCCATTCATCGATGGATGCATCAGGACAGCCCACTTTTTTTTCCTATTGTTGAGAATCAGGAAGCTGCTAAGACCCGTTCACGTAATTCTTTTTTCTCTTTTTCTTCGTTCTACAATGTCTTTGGACATCGGCACCGCCAGATAGGAAACCTGCTGATGGTGTCACACCGGCGGTTGCCGAAACATCGGTACAGCCCTAGAATGAGCAACGTCCATGTAAAAAATTCGCTTTGAGTTCACTTTAAGTAGAGATAAATGCCCCAGGGCAAGTTAAAAATTAAGAAAGTTAAGCCTGCATACTAAATTGATGGGAATATTGAGAGGGGATTAACCAATGTAGGTTTCGAAATCAAGGGAGTATAAGTCCAGTCCACTTCCGCAGCATGCACCTGATGAGATCGAGCCGAAGACAGAAACAGAAGAGAAAAAAATAATATCTTTCTTCCCCCCCTCTCCTTCCCCACTTCCTGTCTCCGATCCGACTTTTTTTCCCTTCCCGTCTTTCTTATGGTCAGTCCCGGCATTTCCGAAATTTGATTGTGATAATAAATCGCAAGCCCATGTGGATCACGCCGCTTCTTCCTTTCCCCGCCCGGACGGACTGTACTCATCTCAATCCAATGGGACATTTCCCAATTAAAATACTTTGCCGATGCATCGCGATGGTCGAGAAAACGATCGATATCTCCAACTATCGACAGTGGTATCGATGCATCGATCAATCGTGACAGCCCTAGTTTATATTTAGCGCCGAGTCCCAAGCCCCAACCCTTGCACTGAGAGACAGAAAGTCATGGAAACGAATAAAGCGCCGATGACGCACGCGCGCGTCACAGGCAGCGAACGTTATCAACGCGAGGAGGTAGAATAGTTTACTGAGAAGAATTTACGAGCGGGTTCGATCCCTTTTTCCCCACGACCAGCATACGTGATGGCATTCGTTGCCAAGAACAGGTCGCGTTTCGCACGAGATGAGGAAAGGCTCCAAGGAAGATATGTAATGCCTGGATGTCCACCATATACGCACTTACGATTGAATCCGTTTCCACCTTCGCACGCGGATCAGGTGGAGCAATCAGTCGGTTCGCTCGCTTGTCCGTGGAGTTGAACGACGCGATGCGTCGTTCAACTCCGGCGGTTTCGTGCATATGATGCAGAGCCCTGCCATATTAATTTAGCCCTCCCCATATGTGAAGTGAATATAAACCTGTAACCTAACCTTTCGTATTTCATGTATGATAGGATATATTGATAAATGAATGTCAATGTTTTTAGAGGTGAGATAATTTGTTTGCACCATCACGATGCCAAAAAAATGAGTAAAAAGGCAGACCCCGCGTTATTTCTCTGCTTAACTTAATACCTATATATATTTTGCAGAAAATGGCACTACATGCCACACTTCTCTCATGACCACAGCCTAAAAGAGAAATCAAGACTTCCTTCCTGGACACTCCAAAGCCCAGGTGCGAATCCTATAAAGCACCTTCATGTGCATATTCAGCAGAAAGTGGTCCATCGAAGACCCAGCAACTTCGCGAAATGTGAGGAAAGTCTCACAGGGATATGTGGGAAACTCGACAGGACTGTCATTTTAAAAATCCCATCAATTCAATGCCAAGAAGTGTAAAATGCCCTTCGTGCTGCAATTGTGTTCCAAGCAAGAGCTAAAATAAATATTTGCATTTCATTGCTCGCCCTCATTTGTCGTTCCCTGCCCCCAATCTCTTTTTTTGTAATACGAGCAGATGACGGAATCATTATAGCGCGGCTCTGCATAATTCAAACAGGAGGCCCTCGGTCGCCAAGCAACCAAGGTTGCACCTCGGTCGACACGCCATGATATTTCCAGCAAATCCTAGCAAACAAATTAAATTAAGAATTCACGAAAGCATGAATTATCTATTTACTTGTAACTCCCTCATGCAGAAATGAGGCCATAAAGCTTCGGAAAGTCAAAGAAAAAGCTGCAGAAGAGGAGCAGTTGGCGTGCAATACAGAGCTTTTAAAGTAATATTTGAACTCAATTGTATTGTGAAACCTTTTAAGGTGGAACCTTTTGGAGTAAATTTCAAGGAGAGTTTACAATGGATACAGAGACCACCGCTAAAAGTAGTCGTATCCGCGTAATCGGTCAACAAGGCTGAACATGCGAACTATCATACCAAAACGAGCACAAAGCATTTTCACTTGCGACGCAATTTGATTATTACATCGATGTAGGATGTTAACATCACGTAATATATTTCGTCACCACATGACATACTTTGGCATGCTCTAAGTGCTCTTCTAAGTATAAGTGAAACTGATTTCAGTACCGATAAGGGTTCAAAAGGAAAAAAGTTGTCGCCTTTGACGGGGACAGGGATGAATAGGGAGGCCTCCCTGTTGCATCAACAGGGATTCCTCAAGGAATTCGAATTTCGCACAGTGCTGGGCGCGTCTGGCTGCACCGCGCGTCGTTCCAGCATTCGCCCCAGGTGCTTCTCATGAAGACGCATCGCTCTGTCTCGCCGGTGCCGTAGTCGAAGAAGTCGGGCTGTTCGTCGCACCAGAAGGGAACCGAGATCTCGGAGCCTGTGAGGGAAAAAGAGGGATTCCTTCGTTGAATTCGTTTAAAAAAAGATCGGAATTTGAGGAAATCGGTTCCAGGATTTCTGATGAGCCACTCACCATCGATCCAAGTGTAGATGCCGTCATAGTCTCTGTCGTCAGCCCCGATCCAGAAGTCCACCGAGAGATAGTGCTTGATGTGGTCGTGCCACGCCTGCCCTCTGTTGTCCATGACCAGGTGGCCCGTTTCCGCCTCGCATGCGGCGAAAGCGCCCAGGTAGTTGTACTTCGTGCTCAATTCTTTCAGGAAATGAATCTTTCCGGCCGTACTCATCGCGAAAACGAAGCCTTGCGGACCTGCGGGAATGGAACACCGGTTCCCAGTACTGTCCTGCACGTTCGAGTTGTAATTATCCTAGCAAAACCTCCTTCACAACATTGTAAAAAAAATAATAATAATTTCCAGGCGACATTCCCACGTTTTGCCCCATCTGGCGCTCAACGTTCAAGGTCACCTTCGCGGTAAATATCTGAGACGTGTCCACGTCCAAGAATGATCAATTATGAAGAAGCTGCACTCCTGCCGGTGTTTATTCTATTGTCGCAACGGCCACAATTTCTCTCCGCCGCTGGAAAACTCATTCATTGTCCCATCCGTCATCTCACTCCCGCAATTTCTGAATGAATAAAAACCGTAGACAAATCGTCGTGCTGTCACGTTCCTACAAGGAACGTGACATCGATTGTCTTTCGGCCGCGGCTCAGTTATATCGAGCGACTCCCTGTTGCTCCGCTACTGAGTATTTGGAGTCGAGTTGCCAAGCTCAGCTCAAGTCCAAGTCCAAGTGTTCAGTTGAGACTCTGAAATGATGAAATGAGATGATGAAATGAAATGAAATGATGAAATGAGATGATGAAATGAAATGAAATGATGAAATGAAATTGCATGTACTTCGCCGTCACGACTTCGCAGGAAAGCCACCTGAAATGGCTTGGATGAGGAGAAGCAATTTAGATGGAATATATTGCGTTACATGGAAATTCAACCACTATGGAAGTAAAGACAGAGCTTAGAAATTTCAACATTCCAAATAAGTTCGACCAAAATGCAGAGAGCTTTTGACGATTGATAGAGTTAAAGAGCAGCCCAAGAGAACCTAGAGTTTCTGTGGGATCTCACTTGATTTGAATTATGAAAAACTGAATTATGAAAAATGACCAAGTACTGTTTATTTATTTAAATACCCCGTATTTTGGAGATCAACAAATACAACTGCCATGAAGGAGATGAAACGACCTGCAAGGTAAGGAAATCGTTTGAAAGATTAAGAATCGTCTCCCTCACCAAGTACGAACGTCCAGAACCCATCGGCTCCCCCGACCCCACTGCTCCTGTTATGAACGTGCTGGCACGATCCATCGGACGCCTGGTAGTTGAAGGCGTGGCAGGGTCTTGGGGGCTGTCGGACGCAAGCAAGGGTGCAGGCTATGAGATCCCCCGAGGTGGATACCGACGTCACATCCTCGTATTTCATAGGGACGTAGTAATAGATGAAATAGGTTGAAGCCACGGCTCGAATGAAGAAGAACGGCACAAAGACTTTCATTTCGGGAATCACGGGAGAAGAGAAGCCAAATGAGAGCGGTTCCTAGACCGCGGAACAAATGGGACTGGCTGATCGATGCCCGTTGGGAAAAAAAGGGCACTGAAGACTCTTGGAAAAGCATTCTCCCCTCCGTGCTGAAAATGCCACAGTTTAATATCGACTATTGGCTTCTGATTTTTTTTTCGGTTTCGGACTGTGTACACCCGTCGGAAGGGTCCGGCCAGCTTCTTCTTGGTTCTATCGATTGGCAATAAATATCGCAGGAGTGACGGCGGAAGACAGTGATGCAATGAAGCCACAGCCTCGATGACATTTACACTCCGAGAAATCGGTAAATCGAGATATTCTTCTCTCAATTTTCGCATTTCGATTTATTTTTACTCAAGTGAAAAGGATATCAATTTGATTTTCGACTTATATCTCTCGCTTCCCGACAGTGCCCGGTCGCCTGAAAGGCGCTTGCAAAACCGAAATGCGTAAATAGTCGAGTCGAGAGGGTGATTTGAGCGGTCTTGCATCGTCCAGACGCATGTCAACCTCCGTCTTCCACTTCATCGAAGGCTCCCCCCCCCCCTCCCCCAAGAACCCTCGGGCGATGCATGGACAGCTGGCAATAATCCCACGGGACATGATTTTCATAATTTCCGGTACACAGAGAATTTGTATCAGTTATGTCTCCACAATATACAGGTTCTCTCATGAGTCGCACACCATGCGAGTAGCAATGTCAATCTATCAACCCATGGAATTCACAAAATATGTTCAATTTATGATAGTAGCTTTGTGGTTGGTGTCCTCGGAATCAGCCGATGTGGTGTCGCTGGCTCTGTACGTCAGGATCAACGATACCCTCAAGTATGGTTCTGAGACCATCATCGCCAAGCTTACGCTAATGATGAGGGCGTGTCGTAACTCTCGGCCAGGGGTAAGAGTGACGGTGTGTGCGATTACAAACCGATTGGAGGAAGGAGGCTAGATGTGGTTTCGGTTGGAAGGAGTCAACGATAATTTCGGCGGATGCCTGTATCATGGCGTGGGAGG
>CAJPEV010006408.1:0-10301 GCA_905338385.1 Darwinula stevensoni
TCTGAATCTGTGACAGAAACGGCAGCAGAAAATCGACATTTCCTCTTTCTTTCCCAAGAATCGCCGATTCGACGAAGGCAGCGGAATGTTCCCTAAAATCAGCCATCGCATCGAAAAAAGACAACTCTGCAGCATCTGAATCTGTGACAGAAACGGCATCGGAAAATCGACATTTCCTCATTCTATCCCACGAATCGCCGATTCGACAAAGGCAGCGGAAAGTTCCGCGAAAACAGTGATTGCATCTGAATTCGACAGCTCTGCCAGCTTCTGAATCTCTGACAGAAACGGCTGCAGAGAAAACACATTTCCTCATTCTATCCCACGAATCGACGAATCGACAAAGTCAGCGGAAAGTTCCGCGAAAACACCCATTAAATCGGAATTCGATAATCCTGGCAGAATCTGAGTCTGTGGTAGAAACGGCATCGGAAAATCGACATTTCCTCTTTCTATCCCAAGAATCGCCGATTCGACAAAGTCAGCGGAAAGTTCCGCGAAAACCGCCAACGCCAAGGAAATCGACAGCTCTGCCAGCATCCGAATCTGTGGTAGAAACGGCAGCAGAAAAAAAACACATTTCCTCTTTCTATCCCAAGAATCGCCGAATCGACAAATTCAGCGGAAAGTTCCGCGAAAACAGTGACTGCATCTGAAATCGACAGCTATGGCAGCATTTGAATCTGTGACAGAAACTGTAGCAGAAAAAACACATTTCCTCATTCTATCCCACGAATCGCGAAAACGGTTATGGACTACGGAAACTTCCGCGAAAAGAGTGATTGCATCTGAAATCGACAGCTCTGCCAGCATCCGAATCTGTGGCAGAAATGGCAGCAGAAAAAAACACATTACCTCTTTCTATCGCAAGAATCGCCGAATCGACAAATTCAGCGGAAAGTTCCGCGAAAACAGTGATTGCATCTGAAATCGACAGCTATGGCAGCATTTGAATCTGTGACAGAAACTGTAGCAGGTAAAACACATTTCCTCTATCCCAAGGATCAGCGAATTGACAGTCAGCGGAAAGTTCCGCGAAAACCGCCATCGCATCGGAAATCGAGACCTCTGCCAGCATTTGAATCTGTGGCAGAAACGGCAGAAGAAAAAAAAAACACATTTCCTCATTCTATCCCACGAATCTTCAAAACGGTATGGACTACTGAAATTTCCGCGAAAACAGTGATTCTATCTGAAATCAACATCTCTGCCAGCATCTGAATCTGTGACAGAAACGGTAGCAGAAAAAACTCATTTCCTTTTTATATCCCAAGAATTGCCGAATCGACAAAATCAGCGGAAAGTTCCACGAAAACCGCCATCGCATCGGAAATCGACAACTCTGCCAGCATCTGAATCTGGGGCAGAAACGGCAGCAGAAAAAACACATTTCCTCTTTCTATTCCAAGAATCGCGAAAACGGTATGGACTACGGAAATTTCCGCGAAAACAGTGATTCTACGGCAGCAGAAAATCGACATTTCCTCATTCATCTGAAGCTTCGCCGAAAGGAGATGGGCTGCGGAAATTTCTGCGAAGACCGTTATCATATGGGAAATCGACAACTCTCCCAACATCTGAATCAGTGGCGTCATGGGCGGCATCAGTAATTCGACATTTTATGCACTCATCCCAAGCTACGCAGAAAAGAAATGGGCTATGGAAATTCCCGTGAATACCATGATTCCATTTGAAATAGACACCTCATCCATCATTTGAATCGGTGCTATGTGTGGGTGTGTCGTCTGATTCAGTGACTGCGATCGGCATCAGGTTTTCTGTCTCGTTTCTGTCTTTTCTTGCCTAGATCGGGGCGAGGACCTATCCACCTCCCATAAAGTATTGCTTGTGATTCGTGGAGTTGTCGTGGGAGGTGTGACCTTCGCGACAGCGATGAAGCCTACCATACCTCATCTATCGAAAATGACATCAATCCATCGTTGGATGAACTGGGATAGCCCAAATTCTTACCTATCGCCGTTGATAATCCATTACCGAGACCTGTTCACTTTATATGTTTTGTATTTTTCCTATTTCAGTATGTTCTTCTTTGAACATCCGCACCGGCTGTTTCTTAACCTGCCGATGGCCCATGTGGCCGGTTGTCCAACACCGGCGGCCGCTACCGATGTTAGACGATACATCGGTACAGCCCTACTTTAAAGGGATATTTTAAATCTCTTGTTCTAAGCTGATAAAATAAGACACAATGCTGCTCCAGTCACAAAAGCCTCAAGAATCTGCACCATTTCCCCAGTTAATCATCATGGCTACCTCAGGGATGCACTACCTGGGAGTAGTTTACATTGCTGGAGTTCTTTAACACTCCACATCTACAATTGCTGTATTCATGGGAGTCTCTCTTGTCAAACATGTCTTACCAAACAAACTTCTCCACTCAGAAATAAACATCTATGTCCGTTTCGATCCCGTGCCATAGGAGCCACACAAGACACTAACACCACTTACTAGTGCCTTATCACATTTTCAATGGCAATGAGACAAGCTACTCTTCTGAACCTGACAAAATTATGCAGTTTAGTCTGATGATAAAGGACAATTCATTCTGAAGTCACGTGAATGTAGATGACCTACTCCTGTTACATAAAACACCAAAAAAATACATAAAAAATATCGGCAATGAAATTGATGGGGTAATGACATTCAACTTTATCCTGGCTGCATCAAAGATAACTAAATCTTGAAGTATGTAACAAAAATAAACTATATTGAAGCCCCTGAACTTGAATTACAGCATGAAGATGATAGTGTACCTCGGGACTAGAGTGGCTCCTATCCGGAATGTATCATAGACGGGCATGGTGAAACGCAGAACTGATGGTCAGAGTTGCAGTCAAGATTTATGAAGTGTTAAGCAACTCTAGCACACAGATCTTGGATCTACGAAATATGCAAGGAGTAGAAAAGCCTTGGCATAATTTTTAGCAACATGGAAAACCTGACAAGACACTGCCAAAATGTTGCATCAACATTAATTCCACCAAGTGGGCTGGTCAAGTTGATGCAACATTTTGGCAGTGTCTTGTCCGGTTTTCCATGTTGCTAAAAATTCAGGCAGGCCCTGGCGTTCAGCCAGGCAGATACTGTCGAAGGGCAAAGAAGTCCTTTCACACGCATTGAAAATGGGTGTGAAAAAGATGCAGCATGATGGCACTGAATTCTTTGTTGAAGATGATATGAAAAGATTGGATCGTGTACAGGTGGATTGTGTGCAAGGGCATGAAGGGTATGAAAACGCGAAGAATAAAGACTAGCCAGGCAAGCCATCCATGTACACCAACATCCCATTAGACAGCATATGCCTGCTTGACATGGGGCAGAACAACCACTGTGCAACAGTGTATGAACTGGAGGCAGAGGCTGGGATCCCTCATATGAATATTATCAACATCCTCCATGATGACTAGGACTAGTATGGAAGCGGCAAGGTGAGTCCCAGAGTGTTTGAAGCATGTGCACACGGGTGCAACATTGCCCAAGACATGTTCAAAAGTTCCCCTTCTGGTGCAGAAGGAGTCTTTGACTGGATCATCCCAAAGGATAAAATGGGAGTGCACATATTTTATCTAGAACCAGAGCAGCAAAACAATCAATGGAAACATACAGGAAGCGAACCACCAAAGTTTTCCACCCAGCCATCAGCAGGAAAGATCATGGCAGTGGATGCCATGATCTTTTCTGCTGCTTCCACTATCAACAAGGTGATATAGGAAAGAGGCAACAGTTTGTGGATGGGTTCCTATTTGCAGACGGTTTTGTAATTTTTTGCCATTTCACAAAATTTACTCTGCAAATTTATTTTCTCAAATGCTCTATATATTGTACAGGCCTGTCAGCCACCATATAAATTATGCATACCCATCAGCATGAGTGAACTTGGACATTTTCACGTAGTTTTAGACCTATCACCCTTGAATTCCTTAATTTTTCCAATGATATTTCTTAACAGGACATCATTGAAGATGAATAATACTACTGTACATATCTCATGCCCCTATTTTCATTTTCGACCGATGCATGTTCATAAACGTTGACAAAAACCGGTGTCCCCAAACTAGGTCAGTGGATGTTCACAAACTGGAACCAGGCTGCCCACAAATAGGAACCACGTGAAAATCAACACATATTCATTTAAACAGTTATTTTTGAAAAAATATATTTTTAATATTTCATTTTAGGGTATGAGCATCAAGCTAAGATTCGTAACTCCCATTGAAACCAATCAAGCGGTTTTTAAGTGACCCCAACGACTGTAATGCAATTTTCAATAGGAAAATTTCCTTAACCCGTCCACAAACTGGTGCCTTTACCCTATTCTTAAATTAACTGTCACATGAAGAAGTCATCAAAAGGCCTTACTTCAACATCTTGAAAGCTGGTCACTATCACTTACACTTCAAGAAAGGCTAGGCAAGCTCTACAGGGTGGCTGCAATGTCTTGTCACCTCTGAAGCAATTTCTACATGTCCTCTTTCCTTTTCTTCTTTTTTTTTCTCAAGTTAGTTGAACATAATCATGAGTGATACAGCATTTACTGCATTAAACAATGCATTGTTGCTAGTGTCTGAGTTCACATATGAGCAATTTCTACATGTCCTCTTTCCTTTTCTTCTTTTTTTTTCTCAAGTTAGTTGAACATAATCATAAGTGAGACAGCATTTACTGCATTAAACAATGCATTGTTGCTAGTGTCTGAGTTCACATATGTCCACAAATAGGGATGACCATGGAAGAAGTTAGTGGTGATTTCTCATGAACACAGACACTGGTAAAAAAAAAACATTGTTCAATAGTGTAATAGCTTGTATCACTTGGGATCATGTTCAATTAAACTGAAAAAAGAAGACTTGCAGAAATTGCTGCAGGGGTGACGATACATTGTGGCCACCCTGTACATATTTCATGTGGATTCTGCATAACACCACACCAGTCACACTTTGCCAGTGTTTCTACCTTTCTTGGATATTCCATTTGTCACATCCACCCCATTACTTAAATAGTAACTATTATTGTCGGGATGAGATTCTATATGCATTCTGATGAAGTGGCATGGAGCCAGAAAACTTCAGCAAAAGAATCAAGATTGAAGAAACCAAAATTCACTCAAGGGACAATCCTGGGTATAGAGGGCCTTTCCGCAACATGTCGTTCTGCACAGGGGACAGAAGATGCATACAGGAGACTTTGGACATTGATGCTATCCATTGTAGAACTGCAAAGCAGCAGTCTCATTCTGGAGATCAGAGATTAGAGACATAAGGTCACCTTCATTGAGGGACATCTGAGAGCAGTCTTCCTTTGAAGCCTGTGTCTTCAAGGTTTCAGTCTGCCAGGTGAGACCATGGATGGGATATCCTCCTCCCCAAATATGAAATCCATGAGGAACTCCAGGAGCCAGATCTGGAAAAGTATTCCTCAAGGTCATGATTATATTATGCTGCAACAGCCTCTCAAAGTACCCTGATCTAGCAAAGGAGAACTAACTTGTGTACCACCAACAATTACGACTATATGTCTAATAGCATCTCCCTGCTTCACTGCTATCACCAGCCATCAACCAAATATGCAAATATTCAGGAATAAAATGAAAATTCCACTTGAAATGATCTTCATCTAAACAAAAAGCCACCTTTACAAGAAAATGTAAAGGATCTTTGCCATCCTTCATCTAGTTAATGACAAAGTTTTCCTTGCACAATAAGTTCTCAGAGTATAATTTGAGATGAACATCAGGGAGAGAACAAGAAACAATGCAAAAGTTAGAGGCAATTCTGCAATTCCTGCAATGCAAGGAAGATTACTGTGAACAGAGACAAAAATATAAAGCAAAAATCCCTTCCTTGTAGCCCTTCACTTAATTCATTCCATGCAGGCTCACAAATTGTTACACTACCTGCTCCCACCACTCCACTAGCATGAGCTTTTACAAACAAGTTTCATTCTCCTTTCATTCCATATTGGTTGAATCAAGGTCTTGGTTGCTGCTGCTGCTGCTGATAAATCAATATAGGGTGGCAATAATGGAGCACTCTCCTGGTTAGCAAAGATGTGGCAGACCCCAAGATTCCACTACTCCAATTCAGTTGCATTTCTTTTCTATGTTTCAGAACTGACTGATTTCACAACATGGGTGGAAATAAGAAGAATCTTTCAGTTGAGAGTGTTGTATTTCCTGCATCTAAATGATTATTCCATGAAATGTGCAAGATGCCATATGGCATAATGCTATCCAGAGCCAATTCATCCAAATCAGAATATGCCACATTGCAAAAACAGAAAAATCTGAAACATAGCAGAGAAGCAAACAATACAGGCTATTTAAGTGAGTCTAACTACAATACAGTGGTAATTCTCACCTCTGCAGGCCAAAATGGGTGCACACATTTTTGGAAGTTTGTACTTATTAGTGTCTCTTTCCTTTTCTTTCATGACTGCTTTGCCAGCTTGAACACAATGTTGCAGACACCCATTGCCATGATCTGAAATCAGGCCAAGGGGTGTTTTAGGAAAAAATCACTCAAATTGAGTCACAATCATTGTAAGATGCTTGAATATCCAGCAAAGAAATTATGGAAAATATTAACTTTGCTTATCAATGTTGAACTGAATGTCCAATAGTCACAGTATATTAAACCTTGGGAATTTTCAGGCTTCTATTCAGCCAACATTGTCATTTGCATTCTTACATTCAGGCATTAAAATGAATGGCATCACATGTTGATGTACAGCTTGAAAAGAGTACACCTTGTGATGTCGTCTGGCACTCATATCCTCCATTGATTGGAGCTTCTTTCCAAAATCAATCTAAAAAATAAAAAATTGGATAATATTCTGGAGTGTAAAATAAGTAATCCTGTGCAGGATACAGAATTTCTTGCAATTCCTATGATTACTTAGCCTAAATTAAAACCCCTCTTCCTGTGATGTAAAATGCTGAACAGTTAAAATGCAATGAAAATGTTATCTTTGTGCAAGAAATCATGCCTGCACTAATGTCCTGTGGAGTTAATAGAGAAATTCTGACTCCTGCTCTCACTGTAAATTTGGGTCATGGATCTGTGCATCCCTTGGGTGATGATTCAAGGATGAAATGGGGGAACTCAGCACACATGGCCATTAGGCAAGATCTTGAACTTTTGCCTGTCATTCAGTAAAGTCATTGCTTAGATGAAGCTTTTCTTTAATGTTATCAATCAGTTGGGTGCAAGATGCTCACTTCTGATATGGTAGATATCAGCCAATTTTGGCTATGGCGAGTAACTGAAGACATATTGGTCTCATCCCTAATTCCTATCATAGGGAAGTAAGAATATCCGATCAATGGTTGGATGGAAGATCAAACAATGACAGGAATTTCAAAACATTAGCACAAGGCATGGAAACAAGAAATACAGAATTGGAAGAGAGTATTGGGAGAGGGACACCTTTGTCACAGCAAACTTTCAAAAATGGTTGGATGGAAGATCAAACAATGACAGGAATTTCAAAACATTAGCACAAGGCATGGAAACAAGAAATACAGAATTGGAAGAGAGTATTGGGAGAGGGACACCTTTGTCACAGCAAACTTTCAATTTAAGCAAAAAGCATTACAATAGATATTTGACTATTTATATTGACTTGATCTTCCTATAATCTAGAGAAAGACCATTGAGAGGCAGAGAATCAATATTACATGCCAGTTCATTGAAATGCAACCATTGAGTTGCTGTTTCTGCTTTCAATAGGATACTGCAAAAATCCTCTCTGCAAAAAACATAATATTCATTTTCCTTGGCCAAGAAATTCATAACACTAGCTTACAAAATCTAACTAGAAATTTGAATCCAACCCTAGAGAAAGGTATTTGAACATGAGAGGGTGTAAGCTGCAGATTCCTCAACTGCACAGAAATCCAGGTCCCAAAGACCATCCGACGGCATCACACGACTTGCCGTGGTGAGGTTCAAGTTCACCATACTTTTTGCCAAGGAAACAGAAGGGTTTTGTAGACAAATAGGAGGTAAAAAACTGCAAATACTCATCTTGCCCTAGCCGTACACCAAGACCGCACCAATATTGCCCCTTGGGGCAAGAAACTGAAAACTGGTGCATTCAGAGCATACTGGCTGAAGCAGAACTACCCTCCTGAGGGCAGATTTACAGAATGGTGTTCTCATATCAAGTCTACTACCTTTCAAGGTCATCCTCATGGGATCGACATCAGACGTACTCATGGACCACCATCACAAGAGTATTTACTACCCGTGGACGTTCGTACGAAGGGAAACGTACATTGAGGGTTTTTAACGTAATGGCACGTTTTTGGACTGGAGTATCGTTCACCAGAGAGACATTCAAAAGAAATCAATGGTGTCTTGTTTGATGGCATCAATTGGAGTCTCTGGTCCATCGTGAAGACATTTTCATCAATCTGAAGAAAAAAACTTTGATGCAATAAAAACCTCCTATGCTTACATTTCTTATTGGGTGGCAACAACATTAATTACATGGAGTGTAAAATGTATTCCAGGACACAATTTCTTTTCTTTCTGACTTGTACTAGTGCAAGGTAACTGTATGTTTACGGAATCAGTCAAGTTAGTGCAAACATCTGCAGAGTTGTGTCAAGTTCCTCATAGCAGAAGGTACCACCAATCCCAGATACTCACTATCAATTCAAATAATCCCACATGACTCTCAACAGTGTTTGGAGATTAATCTGTTCCCATTAAGCAAGGTTGAATGGTGTGCATGCCTCTGGGAAGGGCCAATACAACGTGAGAGGTGGCAGGTTTTGTACTGTCATGACTGATGTACACCTCTTGAATATTGAGAACTACATTATCACCAAGAAACATGTCACTACATGTGAAATTATAGTTTTAATGGGCATTAACACTTGGACTGAGGATACCATGATTCATGAGCACCTTAAGTTGGCACCAGAAGGGTGCCAAGGCAGTTGAGCTTCAAATACAAGAATCATGACATGGTAGTGAGCCAAGGTCATTTTGATCAAAACAGGGAAAAGGTGATGACACCCTGCAAAGAATATTGATCCATGATAAAATTAAAATAAAAACAGATGCCATGATAAAAAGGCATAATAGCAATAGAAGCAACAAGATACCCACAAGTCTATGAAGGTCACAACACAACCAATACCAAGCAAAGTCATGGCATGCATTGTCTGGGACAAGCTTGGTGCTATCCACGCAAAGTTTTTACCTCTTGGACAGGCAATGTATGCAAGGCAACAGCTCAATATTACTGAAGGAACACATCCGGGAAAGAATTTACAAGAGACTCGGTTTGCTTAGCAAAAAGCATGCTCCTTCAGTAGCACAATGAGTGTCCCCATACAGAGGAAGGAAACATAACACATTTGAAATGGGAAGGGAGCTGCTAACCCATCTGCATACGATCCTAATCTCACACCGAGTGACTTTCACATGTTCAGGTCACATAGAGGATTGCTGGACGCAAAGACGTTCCGTACTGGTTGAGAAGTGCATGAGAATAAGCTGCAGTTCTGCATGCCACCCCAAATAAATCCCATGCAACTGGCTTCCAAAAGCCCCTGGCAGGCTGGGGGCTTGCCTCATGAATGCCTCATATGTGCATGATATGGAACAAAAATGGCATCCTGGATTATATTTTGCACCCCTTGATATATACGTACCAGTTTTTGTGCAAAAATACAGATAATGAGAAAGGCAATACAGACCTTCATAGTGATAGGACCAAAAAATGAAGTCATCTAGGCCAACTGGCAATGGATCCACTGACCTTTTACCTCCATCACTCTCCTGCTTCTTACATGGAGACTTTGTATTTCCAACAGCAGTGGAGTTTGAACATTTGAGGAAGCCATCTGTGAAGAGAATGCATAGCTGTCATTTAAAAGGTATATGCTTTGACAATGCCAGCATGAAAGAAAAAGTACATTCAGAGCTCTAAATTAAGATGTACAAAAATATTGTTCATGTTATGGTGCAGGTTTACAGGTCAATGTTGCCTGATTGTTGTGGTTCTGACATTTAAAAAAAAAAAATATTCAAAAATTCAATGAATTTTTATAATTAGTAACAGCACTTTTAAATAGATTTTTCAAGAACTATGTTCACATTTTGAGGAGTAGACCTCAAAGAGTATTTTAATGAAGTAGAAAGTACACTTTTAAGCAAAGCTGCAAAAGGATGCTAGGATTTCAGACATGCATGACAACTCATACAAAGACAGTGAGCTCATGCAAATAAAGTTCAATAACAGATAAACACTGATTACATGAGTTGATA
>CAJPEV010006409.1:0-10289 GCA_905338385.1 Darwinula stevensoni
ATAGCGAACCCTACAGGTCCTATAGGGAACCCTATGGGTTTTATAGGGAACCCTACAGGACCTATACAGAACCCTTTGGGTCCTATAGGGAACCTATAGGCCTTATAGGGAACCCTTTAGGTTCTGTAGGGGGATCTATAGGTTCTATAGGGAATTCTAAAGGGCCCCAAACTGATCTCTATGGGGCTTATAGGATCCTATTTGATTCCTTTAGGTTCCTATAGGATTCCAATAGGATTCCTATATATTCCTTTAGGAATATATAGGAATCCTATTAGACATTTTCGTAAGGGTATTAGTCGTTCCTCTTGGGCACTTGCTCTCGCAAGAACTTCCCAAACCGTGAATGAGCCTGGGCTTCTCGAGGCCATACTACGCAATGTTCTACTCAAGGAATGCATAATTATTTCTCCTTCAACGTGAATAATGATGCTATTTTCTTCAGTGGAAAGGGTCGCTAAAAAGGAATTTGGTTCACGTATCATTCATTGTCTTCATAATAATAAACATAACTGTCACATTAGGAAATAAGCAAGTTTTGAACAATAGATTCTCTGTCGTGTCCTGTTATTGAATGTGGACATTTAAATAATCGGTTTCTTTGGGAAGAAGCTTGATCGAAGTGATGAAGCCGAAAACCTCGTAGTACGAGGGCTGTTACTGCACCCCTTCGCTCTCTCCCATACCGTTAGCTCTGAGAGAACGCGTTTATTGCGTCTGACGAAATGATTTGCTAGGAAGCGTATAGGGGAGCGGCACCAGATAGCGATGAGTCATCAGATGCGAGATGACACCGTGTTTCTTTCATGTCCCACTTCAGCCCTCGCACTAATTCGCTGAATTGTTTTCTACGTTTACCACAAGCTCGACATGGGATGATTGTCATAGGAACGGAATGAAAAATCCATATTTGTCATTCACGGAAACGCAGGGATTTTTATATGCTATCGTTGAGAGCATCTCCTTTATGCTTCAAAAATTCCTCCACCCTGCAACATTATGCTGATATGCGTGTTCCTCAAGGTAGTTTTACTATAAATGTTTTCGCTTGGAAATTTCGCAGCAGAATAAAACCAAGGAGTTGCATTTGAGAGGGTGTTCGCGAACTAGAACAGGATTTCGAGTCTGTGCTGGTTAGCGAACGACTTGTTCGCTAACATGCTAACATGCATTTCCCATTTGCGGAAATGATTGCCTCGAGGAGATGAGGCGAGATGGATTTGCTTTGCCTTTTGTTTTTCCTTCTCCGTATGGGAAGAACACATGATCTCTTCATTAGTTCAGTCAATTTTTTGTTGGATTTCGCTGGAAAAGTCAGAGATGGAGTTCTTCCCTTAGAAGCTTTATTTCAAACCTTTAAGGAAGCACTGCTAATGTGCAAATATAGCAACAGTTTTCGCTTTCAGTGCAATCTAAGCGATTCAGAATTTCACAAGATTAAGCAAAGGAGAATGACGTACGAAAAGCTTTCATTCGAATGATTTCAGCCTGTGTGTGCACGAGCTTTTATACTAGTATGGAAATCCATAAATTAACAAGATGGTGTTGAACATGCCCATGAATTTCAGAGGCATTCGCTCCACATATATTGTCAAAAAGGTGAGAGAAGCTCCAGATGGGCCCATGATCGGGCTAACATTACTCATCAGCGGCGAGATGTCTCGAAAACCTCGAAATGGCCCACACGTGCTTAATTGGTCAGGTAAGTTGTTGCTGAAATTCTTTTGAAAGAAGAAAAGTCGGCCTTGATCGGGTCTGAAGAGTTTCCGTGGATTAGGCCTGACCATAATTAGAGTGTTCCAGAGGTGAGGACCTCTGAAACATAGCTTTTCATATTACTTCTTAACAATACTGATTTGAATGGTGCCACGTCGGAGAATGACGCAATTCTGCATCATGAGGCGGAATGACTCCCGTTTCAGATGAGGCCTGAGTCCCCTTTCCTGGGTAACGGGCTACCGAAGAGTTCGGCCTTTCCTCCATTTAATTTGTTCTTCTTCCGCTCAAAATAGGATGAGCGGACGACAGCAAACGCGCAAATCCTCTGGCACGTCCTGCCTCCTCCTCAGTCTCTTGCCACTTCAGCTTCACGTGCCAGAACGTGCCTAGGACTCGTCATCTTGTGCCCTGTCTTGTCAGCACTTGTGACTGGAGCAGAGACGAACCATCCTTCTCTCCTTTTACCCGGCA
This sequence comes from Darwinula stevensoni, assembly GCA_905338385.1. Taxonomy (NCBI): domain Eukaryota; kingdom Metazoa; phylum Arthropoda; class Ostracoda; order Podocopida; family Darwinulidae; genus Darwinula; species Darwinula stevensoni. The sequence continues at coordinate 2,191 of CAJPEV010006409.1, forward strand.
TTGAGGCCACAAATCCACATACATAAGAGACTAATCTGTCTGTCATTCTGTCATTCTGGGAAACTCCTCCTAGACGGATGAACGGATTTTAATAATTAAGGTGTCAATCGAAACCTGGAGGCGATACTTATTGGGTCGAAAGTCCAAAATGTATGCTGCGAACGTGGTTTCTATTTGATCTTCTGTCTTTCTTCGCGTCAGAGGCCTCCATGGGTTGATTTTTCCGAGTTGAAACTCGACCGGCCCGATTGGAATCGTGGCCCGCACCCGACCCGAAACGCGATCGTCGACCGAGCTTCGCTGCTCCGAGCCGCGGATAGTGTTGTGCTGACATGGACGTCCTCCACCCCTCTTAGGTCTCTCAGCTTGAGATCCTGTCTGACGTATTTACCCCAAGGGGAGACAAAGGGACTCATGCAGATCTGCACATAAACGCATTTTCGTGTGGAACGGTTCATAATGAAGGTCATTCTGTGCAAGGTGACTAGGTGGCGAAGAGTGACAAACATTTGCAGTTTGAGAGGGAGGGGAATATAGGAATGGAGGGAAGAGAAGGAGGGGGTGAGATAAATGATTTTGACTTTAGCCTGAAGGGGCTAACATGAATCCTTGCCTCCAATTAAAAAATCCCTTGGGAGACGGACAGGTCGTGGTAGTTTTTCGGTAGAGCTTGTTTTTAGGTTTCGATGACTGCGAAAACTGAAACCAACTATGATACTCAAGGATAAAACCGCCTGGGAGATCAGAGAAGGCGGAGGACAAGCTAGTACTTACACAAGCAAGTACCAGAAAGAAGCTGTATACCTCGTCAAATGAGTGAAGCTCTTCGACAAACCACTGGTATACTTATTTCTATGGCGAAACGGGCGCTGAGTGCTTTCCTATTCTGTGAAAAGAAACATGGAAAGGACTTGAAGGAAACAGCAAAAATGTTCTGAATCCACCGGAATACCGCACCGAGAAAGTCACTGCCCTGCGAAATGATCTTGCAACTGGGAAGCTCCAGTCATGAATAATGCGGTGTCCTTCAATTTTTTTCCAGTTTTAGTTTGATATACGCTATTTTAAACGATATGTTGTCAGTTAGCAGTCACTGGTATTTTTGCTGGTAAGCAATTGTATTGGGATTTTCATGTACCTTCCTTCACTCTACTGTGTGTATCTTCTGTTCCCATGGCTGTCCCAAGTTGAAATTTTGAGCAGTCTTTTGCAGAGCAGACGCTCCAGCCCACTTTTCTTCATAAATAAACAGGGTGGTCCTTAGCATTTCCACATGCTCTCACCGAGATCGAGAACTACGTTCTATATTTTAGCGATCAGAGGTGTTGAGGAAAAATTGCCAAGGCCAAGCTGGTTAGATTCGGTTGATTATGAAATATAGAGATTGGAATCGTATTGTGCAATACGTAGTGGTGGTCATTAGGTAAATACTATGGGTGTTCAAGTAAAAAGGAGACATTTAGGCCCTTACCTCAGGCTACCGTTAGGCTATAAGTGACAGCCATTGTTCTCTTTTTTTCAACCCCTCTAGTAATTTCGAAAACTTGCGAGTGTGCCAATACTCCGTGAAGTCTTCCGAAAATAGTCACATACATTCAACACCTCACATTCCCCTCCTCANTCTAGTAATTTCGAAAACTTGCGAGTGTGCCAATACTCCGTGAAGTCTTCCGAAAATAGTCACATACATTCAACACCTCACATTCCCCTCCTCATCTCACGATAGGGGGTCATACATTCAATCGGTATAGATGCATAGAAAATAAGCAGGTGTAGGCATTCCAATTTTTTTTAGTGGAGGTAACCAAATTTACTTGAGCTTCTGGGCTCACTTTAAGTGCATATTCCTTTTCAAATGTAAATATACATTATGAACCGCATCGCCTTTGGACTCGTTTTCGAGGCTTTCTGTAATGCTAATTCCGTGAAGATCGAAGTACAATGATCTCGGTGGGAAAATCAATGAAATTTTGATCAATCCAACCCTTGGGTTCTTCCTCAACCTATGACAATATCCCCCATCACTTCCGAAGATCGCAAGAGTTGAAATAAGGTTGACGAGGTCTATATATTTAGTGACAATTACTCAGATTTAAATAGTTCCTTATATCTCTATTGTTCATTTGCGTGCGAATTGAAGTGCTTCCAGGGAAACCAGTTGATCAGCAAACCTCCATTATGCTACGGATGGAAAGAGTGAATATTCTATTGCCTCGTCTTCTTGAAAGCGACGAAGTGATACACAGAGTGACTCAACGAAGGAAGTTTAAACTTCTAAGGGTAAGTCTAACGAGCATGAGTGACAGCTATAATTGAAAAACAAGTTGTTCTGAGGGTGAGGAGGATACAGGGTGATTATAAGGAAACAACTCTTTTTCAAGCACAATACATGACATGCTTTGACAAGAATGGTGGCATCGCGCATGGTAGGTACAGGGACCGGGTGAATCCAATGTGACGACCATCACATAGAGTGATCACAGATGTTCAATATGCGTACCACCGTGTTATATAATGCTTTTCTTATGTGTGATGGCCACGACGGCAGCCAAACGCATCTCATCCGGCAGGGCCGGCACTTCCCGCACAACTGCATCATTCAGCTCTGGAAGGTTCTCCGAGTTACCTCGATACACGCGTGATTTCAGGCAATCCCATAACCAGAAAATGCCGTGGTCAGGTCTGGCGAACGGGGAGGCCATCCTCACAGAAAGCGACCTTATATGATCATGCCTTCAAAGTGCTCTTGGACTAGATAGTTTTAACGATAAGGCATGATCCGCAGAAATTAATCATTGCATATTACAACTTGTAATTGTTATTGCATTTCCCCATCAAATGCACTAAATTTTGATGGCTAGGAATGTAATCTCACTGTAGACTCCTTCTTCATCAATGAATCCAAGGTTGCATTCACATTTCATATTGCCAGCAGATACCCAGCACGAAGAATCATTCACGCAAGACGTCTGTTGGGATGCACTCCTCTCCAGCTGGCATCTCTGCCCAGAAGAAAAAACATATTGAAAGCACATGTTTTGAATGCGTTCACAATCCAAGTTACTTCTCGCCATGTTTTCCATTCCATAAAAGGTGATGCGTTCACGTTCGACTGAAAGTCTTATGATGTTAGAGATTTACTTTAGTATTACAATTAAAAGGATTCCAATCAATCAAATTGCGTAGTTCGAAATTGTACCCAGAGCTTATCCTGATCGTCTGGAATCTGAGAGTAAGTTACAAAACTTTTTTTGCGGGGAGGTGCGGCCACCCCACTCGAATACCCAACTTTGAGACACCATATATCTAAAACTAATTATAGCCCAACATAAATAAGGTCATTTTTGGAATCAGCAAACACGGAATGTACGAATGCCCCATTTGCGATCTTGGATTCAAGCTTCCGGATTTAATATGTCCCAGCCCACTGGAGTGGTCTAGGGAACTAAAACAAGACCAACTGAGAACCTAACGCACAATTAGACTAAAGTATAGTTCGGAAAGATTCCATGACCAAGAGAGCGCGCCAACCATCAAACACGTTCTTACAATGTGAAAAAACTTCAAGTGCTGCCGTTATTTCTGGACTCGATGAATTTCACCTTTTCTAAAAATTAAACTTGGAAATTAAATAACTTCCTATTTTTCTTCCTCCAAGCAGTCATTGCTAGTTCGCATGGACTTGTATATACCTGCACGGAAGCCAGAATAGCAATAATTTAGGGTCATTTTTCAAAACTTCAACCAGAAAACCGCTTAAGGAAGATGTTCCCTTACAGAGGGAAGTCGATTTTTTTTATCAATTGATGGTATTAAAGCCAAATATCTTAACAGTCATTTTTGAAACGAACGTTTGAGTTTGCACTCAAGTACCAACATGACTTGATGACAACGTGCAATCGTCTTGAACGTAAGAGGGACTTTGAAAATTGAGAAATCCTTACCTTCCCAGACTAAAGAGGTTCCGTAGTCGAAAGTAATAATTATGTGAACTGCACAAAGTAACGAAGAAGCTGGTCAAGCCACAGCTTCGTAGTAGCGGGGTCTTACAGAGGGAAAGCTGGACTCGCTTTCTCAGTATTCGAATGACATTGGAGAATTCGATTGGGTTTCTGGAGCTTTGGGATTCCTCGTGTCTCCACGAGACATGCTTTATGAATTTTTTTCCCTACATTTCTCCTCTGCAGCTGTTCTTTCGAGAGTTTTTGCTAGATTCTTCGTTTGCATACTCAATATCTCCGTTCATTGTATGAAAAAAGGCCCTTTTGTCGCTCAATCTCAAGAAAGAAATTAGCTGCCAGAGGCTGTTTTATTTACCGAGCTTGCACCTTATAATGTCTTGAAAAAGATATAATAAAATCCTGTGGCCTATCATGGAAAGTAGAAGTATACTCCCACGGACCCTAGGCAGGAATTTCCTGGTTTATTACAGGGATAGGATTTATCTTTCGAGAAATGTTTCAAGGAATTCAATTCTATACCTCCGAGATCTTTGTGAAAAACCATAAGGAACTGTGTCAAAGGGAGAGAGGACTCATGTTAGTAGAATTCGAGAAGTGACTCCCTACTGCAACCACTTTTGCTCCATCTCAAGCCAGTTTCCGGAACCTTCTTAGCCACATTCGCCGAAGATGAGCCAAATTCTCGAGCAATGGTCCAACGATAAACCAACGAAAATTCTTGACTGGGTAGTGTGCTATAGCACTCACGTGAAATTCCATAGATGAACGGAAGGACGGTTAATGATGCGTAAAGCGCCAGCCGGATCTTCATTTTCCAGGGCAGTCGTCGTTGCAAATACGATTCCACGGAAGTATCCACCAAAAAGCTCCTTGGTTTTTGTCGGTCGAGACGATGAAAGATAATTAGATCTTGCCTTCGCCGATTCCGTGGCCTTTTTCCTTCCGCCCCTTCGATAACGAGTGGTGACAAGAAGCTGCTGTTTTGGGCATTTCCCATCAGTTAAATTTATGTCACCTTAAACCTTATCTTTAGAGCGGAACTCATCTTTGGCTCACGTTATGGTCCTTACCTTTGTCGACGTCAACTCGAATGTCTATATTTATTTACGGATGTGTGGGAATCGATTCATAACGTAGTAGCTAATTTCCCTTTTTGTGAACGGGGTATGAAGTATTGTTCTTGGAATGGCGATTTGCAAGGAAATCGAAATGAAACTGACGTAGACAAGGAAACCAGCGAAAGAAAGCCATAAAATAATGAGATGCATAGCATTTCCCTTTTTGTGAACGGGGTATGAAGTATTGTTCTTGGAATGGCGATTTGCAAGGAAATCGAAATGAAACTGACGTAGACAAGGAAACCAGCGAAAGAAAGCCATAAAATAATGAGATGCATAGCATATCCTATTGACCTTATTCTGAACGCTTTCTCAAAGTTTCTTGGTGAGGCTAAGATCGAAGTTCACATCCACTCTGCATTCAGGAACAGCGATAAATGAAATGGACAGAAAAACGGGAATTGTATTCAATTAGGAACTCTGAATCAAAATTTCACTGCTAGGGGTCTCTTGGAGCGCTCATATTTTGTGAATCAATCGAGTGTCAAACCTGAAAATTGTGAAGGAAAAAATTCGCTACTGAAGTAACCGATTTGAACTTCCCGAGGGTTTCCACTGTCGCAATTCAGGTCTGCCTTCAGAAGTTTACCCGTGGTGTTTTTCTAGAGATGCCCAGTTCTGCGGTGCGCTTGCGGGATCACTTACTGGGCTCCTCACGATTGATACCTCGATGGCCTCGACGTGTTAACCTGCGATGAGGGTCGTCAGTCACTATGCGGTGTGTCTAGAACACACCCAGTTGTGAAAGCTTTCTTTTCCCATTCCCACGAATTTTCTTGATGTCGGTGCAGCCTTTCAAAACGTTCCTAAAATGAACATCTGGTGTCCATAACTTTCTGGTTGGTCCTGGTCCGTTCGTACATCTACACGGTGGCCAACGTCTCGTCGACCCTCGGATCAAGCTCCTCGTGCAAGGTCTGCTCCTCCTTCTTATGAGGAACATACGAATGCACGGTTCTCAGGGTGTCCAATCGTCACTTTCCTAGAACGCTATGTTGCGACAAGCAGACGGAAGAGGACAATCGATTCCTGAATGACTCATGTCCATAGAATGTCATGCAGGATGGAGGTTTGATAGAGAAATTAGAATGTCGCCAATGCAATGCCGCAATGTCCTTGTCTGCCTGGAGTATTATGTAACAAATAAGAACCTATACTGCACTATCTGTACTTCCGCAAGATATCGTATAGCATACCGTGTGAAAAGGTAGAGTTTATACACCTCAAATATTTCAAGTCCAAACTCTCCATTCAAGGATTGCTGAAAATAGGTGTACTCTAGCTCGTTCTTTGAAAGCGCCCGCAAGAAATGATCGGCCTCCTCTGACAGTGATAGCCTCTCCTTCACTCGATCACTTATAGTGATATCTGAAGAGGGTATCCTATTAAGATGTTCCATTACTTATCAGCTGCTAAATTAGCGAAGCATGCACGAAGGTCGTCCGAAAAGTAACTTAACATAGGTACAACCACCAATATTATCATTAGGATATAGGTGAGTGCTCATGAGTTCGATAATCGGTCAATAGATATCACTGACTTCGTTTGGTCAAGTTAAGGCTGCTGTTCATTACGCGGGTTCAGGTCGTAAAAATGTCAACCGAACTTGAAACGTAGTCTCGCATTGATGTTTTCGAATGTAATCCATTTTTGTGGGTAAAAGAGTCTGCCAAATGGCAGCGGCCGGAAACGAACTGTTGGCCTTTGTGCTATCATTCGATGTCATTCGCAATAGTTCGTGGCTGGCCGGTACCATCTTCATTTACGTTCGTGCGACTATTACCAAACTGTCAACGCCATTCCGCCACTTCTTCACAAGACATGACATTCTGTCAATAAACTGCAACGAATTCCGGATGAATTTTTCTTCAGTCAGCAAACTATTCATCCCCCCCCCCCCCCCAAAAAAAAAAGGGATTACATTCCAGTATCTCAATGCGAGAGAACATTTCGAGTCCGGTTGACATTTTGACGACTTGCACCCACGTTATGAATAGCAGCCTCAACTTGACCTCACATCAGTGACATATATTGGCCGTCAATTGAACTCAAAAGCCCTCATTGAGTATCATGGCAATCTTTGCGTTTGAACTCGAGTAAAGACACTTTCGAACAACCCTCATGAATCAATCCCTGTTCGTACCGTCTGGCAATATGCTTGCAAAAAACACTCGTCTAGTGAGCATGCAGGGACTTTGATCTCCGTTGAGTGTTTGCCAAACTCAAGATATCGGAGGACTATCATAATATGCACGGCACACAAGGGTTTCCGAGTCATTCTTTCACTCCCAGAGTTATGCATACAGTATCTCGTTTTCGGGTTTCGGCTTATCAAGTAAAAACGTAGATAATGTATTTTGTTGACCCCAGAACTGCGTTTCCGAAATCAATAAAAGACGCTATCAACATGCTATACCTTATCTAGCCAAGAAGATTCGGTCAAGCATGAGGAAATCCGCCACCGATTTAAAATATATTTCTCGGAGACCACGTCATGAGAACAGAAAGGGATCCATCGTGGCGGCACCAGAGAATCTCAAGCCAATCCTCATCGCATTCATACGTTTGGCATTATAAGATCTAGTTCCTTTATTTGGTAAATGAAGTTTGATCTCATAACCCAGTGTAATATTTTTTTTTACATATGCAGTAAGTGCAGAGAAATCACTCAGCGATATGACTTCCATCCTCTCCGTCAAAATAATGTTTAACCTGAGAGATTAACATTGGTCACTAGAAGATTTGGTTTGGGAAGGGAATCGATATTTCGTAATTGGCCAAAGTTCGAGGGAATTTTCCACCCGGCATGGAAATATCTATCGTAGGCACTCATTGGCCGTGTGGCCTTGTTGCTCATTATCGGCTTCGATGGTTCTTCAGAGACGAACAGGGTACATTTACGATATTCGCACTTCTGGAGTCTAAGGGAAAGGAGATTTTGCCAGTGAGGTATAGTGCACCTATTTTCGAGAGGGGGATTCCTAATTTCGATATGACGTGTACTTCGTTCCTATCGCTT
>CAJPEV010006410.1:0-10286 GCA_905338385.1 Darwinula stevensoni
AGGCTCTTGATGAGGGACACTGTGTGACTTCCTTCCAAGGGCTCAGTCTCATATAAGTGAGAATCTAGTGAATGGAAAAGAGATGAGACATTTAGGCTGCTCATTACCTCCGATTGTAATTTGCAGAGCAAGTTGTTTCTCTTTACTGGCACCACGCCAGTCAAACTGCGTACAACTTTCTCTCCTGTCTTACATATCATGATTACCTGTACATCCCTCGATGGAAAGGTGAGTCCCCCACAATTTTTTCTATTCAAACCTGACAGGCAGGTGGGATCTTCCAAGGCGTCTCTGCAAGTGGTGCATGAAGTTGTCTTTTTGACTTTGCGAACAACGTAGCCAGCAATATATGTGATCACGTCTTAACAGAATGATGTCAAACTCTTGTAGGCAGGGATGTAGTCATGATCAATTTCTTCTGAAACTGCCCTGCCAAGGGCAATATTGGTGATGCTGACAGAAGATGCCAAAGTGGCAGTTTCATCCTGAGGTCAGCAGACATTTTCGCAATGCACAACAGAACATCATTGGAGATGGATTGTCGTTGTGTCCGCCGCAGTTGCGAATTATGGCAAAAAACAGCTCCAAATGATCCCGGCTCCACTTGTATGTTGCAAAGTATCTACAAAGTGATTCAGTAAGAAATCTTTATTATTTTCCATTATTTTTTAATACTTTTCCTAGACCATGGTTTACTGGTTTAAACATGGTTTGCCGATTCCCTACCTTGAGAAAGGCGGAGTCTCCTCAGTCTCTGTATTGAAACACGTATTATATCAACAAAACTTTCAGGATTGTCCATGCGTGACCCTTGGCAGTCGATATTAGTCTGGTTTCCTTGGATAATGATCTGCTATAATAGACTGAGATTATTTTAGCATATTTTATGGCACTGATGTTATTTTGCCTTCAGAGAATCAGTTGACAGGGGAGGGAAAAGGTGACAACATTCCATCCTGAAACACACCTGTTTGAAAAAGGCAAAAATATGTCAGTTTGCACTGGTTGACTGTTACGTGATTGGGTGCTTCGGATTCCTCCTGGAAGCCAGCATAAATTGCGTATATCAAGCAAAGCGGTAAGGATAATCTGTAGGTTAAAAAGTTTGAGGGCCGAGAAATAGTAAAGGAACTTGCAGCTAATGATTCTTTGAAGAAAATGTCGAATTCATGAGTGATGGCGTGGTGAAGAGGTCAGAGCTTCCTAATAGTTACCTAGAAAGAATTTCAGTTTGTTCAGCTCTCCTTATCTTTGGGGTTGGCTTAAAGGTTCGCTAAGGCATTACTGGAATTGCTACCATTCGTTTCCGTTCGCATCAAAAAGTGTTTCAGAAGGGGACAATCCACAGCCGCCACTCCCATCATGTAATTCTTTCGGTCTCATTCATTCGCTCTTTTCGCGAGCTTTTTGTTTGTGACTTCAGGGGAACAAGATAAATGAATCATCACTTGCTTGAAGATAATTTCATTATATTCAGGAGTGAGGTGTGGTCATGATACAATCCATTGATTGCGTGCACCGTAACAAGAGTATAGAGGAAATCGATGAGGGCGAAAACATTTCCGTGACTCATTCATCATTAGGGATATGGTGCATTAGAGACCATTGTGCAAATGTTGTTCCTAGCGATGTTTTTTCACGCATTCTCCACTGGATTCGACGGGTTCTCGAATTGAATGAGAACGACCAGATACGTTGCCACCGCTGCAAAAATCTGTAGAAAAGGGCACATCAGCATTAAATCACGACAAGCACCGGAAGTCTGTCACACAGACCCGTTGGAAGCTCACAGAGAGGAATAGGTGCTTGTCGACTGTAAATAGGTCGCAGGCGGAGATTTTGACGGACGAAGACGCAAGGGATGAAACAAACAGCTGAAGTTGCTGCCTTGAACATTCGTCCAGAAACTCCACTTGTATTCGCCTTGCGATTCGGGCTGTCTCATTCGCCTACCACGAAAAACCCCATACCAACACTTTTCAAATTTTATTCATAATATTTCAGTACATATCGAATTCCTTGGAACCAAATCTGAGGCGTTTGAGCTTGCGATATAAATTTTTTCCTGAGTAATGAAGAACCNACGAATTCCAACATGTAGGCGAAGAGAAGAATCGGCGCAACCATGAATCGAATGTAAGTCAGGTCTAATACGGCATTATATACCACCGACCAAATCCCTTCTTGCCTGTTGCAGGCTGCAACTCGAAATGCTATTGAGAGGATGCTAATGAGGCTAGCGATGCAAACTTCGCAGATTGCGAATACTCGCAGGTGTCGTTTATGCGCCGGAAGTTTCAAAGATTCAGCAAACGTCTGGATCTCTCTTGTTTCCTTCAACAGCGATGTCAGTCGGCGTTGGAGACGCATATCTCCCAAAACCAAAATCAAGATGAAAGTATTAGAAAGCACCCAGACGACGACTGAGAACGTAGAGTAGAAGTCCACGTGCCCAAAGATGAGAAGCTGCAAGACGAAATCCCGGATTTTAAACAGGGCAATGCCGATCTGTATGATGGTGAGGAAGCCGCTGTAGAGTCGAATCCAAGGATCACATCTTGATGATGCAACACCAAATCCCATTGCACTGAGGAAAACTTGCATGACATTCTCTCCTCCGATCATCGACCGATCCATCCTGGAGACCTGGACTCCTCTATGGAACGGTGTCAAACGAAGCGAACTATCCTCTGGTCTAATTGAAAGGCGTCTGTTGAAAGTCGTCGCCACCAATCGATGTGACGCATGCAAAAATCGATGAGACGCCTTTTGTTGCGGCATTAACCATCCAGGAAAGACAAGAGCATACGGCATGTCTCCCTCGAATGTACTAATGGAATCATTTTGACGGGTGGGGACACCTGCACTTAGATCCCTCATTCGTGTCTTTGCCTATCTAATCATTGTGCTCATCAAATGCTATGTAATGAGGATAGATAAGAAAATGATTGGCAGCTCCATGAAGGTCAGACCTCATCCTGTAGAGTTCGTCTTTTGGTTTGACAAACGGAGCCGAGTCATTCTTTTATTTTTGGGAAAGGTTAATTTCAGGAAGATGGCTACATCGTGGACGCGCTAAGAATCCTTAACGTTGAAAACTATTAGGGAAATGTACGGTTCTGCTGAAGACTCAAAAATGAAGCAATTAGAGACAGCATCTTAAGTGATATCAACTAATTGGCTCATTTAGATGGGTGGGGAACATGCATTTTCGCATTCGCAAATTCAATGCGTGTCTCTTCCTTTCTCAAGGTCAGACCCATCACCTGCTCTATACGAATGGGAATTGACTTGGAAATCATTGGTACCTTCTTCTAGCTCCACCCTCATTTTTAGTGGGCCTCCTTTCCTGATAGGAAAGAGACCACTTATAGTCCCGTCCTGTCCGTCCGTGTGTCAATGCGTCCGTTTTCACACTTTGGTTGTCCGCCGATAACTAAAAAAATATTGGTCTTATTCATGCGGAAATTGGCAAGCGGGTAGATATGATCAAGATACAGGTTTAATTCCTTTTGTAGTGAATTTGCACCAAAATTGGGATGTTTATTGCAAATTTTGAATTTGAAATTTGCTAGCGGAAGGGAAGCCATGAGTACCTATGAGCCTTTCAGAATGTAGATCACAATGCGCATGCTTGTACGACCCAGGCTTTGAGCGTGGCGCCGTGTCAGCATCCAGAGCTGTCAGTTCCCTACCAACCTTTGTGGCGGATGGATCCAACCACGCGCAGCCCTCCTGCGTCCCATCATCGTTTCATGGGCTCCGTTAGTCTATGTTTACCAAACATTAATGAGAAATTAAGGTTTTGATGGCGGAAGACCGGAAAGAGACATGATTTTTTGCAATTAGGCGACAAAATGAGGGTTTCCTTAACTGAAAGGAGGCCCAATACTGGACTGGACTTGCTCAATTTGTTTTAGCCCTACGTCATCAGCACATGTAATTCCGAGGGTGCCTTGGAGGCATGGAAGTATCATATCTCAACTCGACAGCAAATACTAATTTTTACAAAGCGCAGATATATGCTACTAGCGCTGTGGACGCGCCTTCGGCGCACTGCGCTCTAAGGCATCTATTTTCGATGCTCACCCCTACTAATGCTGTCAAACTCCTTTGATCATGGGTTCAATTCTCGCACCTTAAAATAAAGATGTCTTAGAACATATTCTTAGTGACGTCATGTCACTTGTAGCATAAGGATCACCAAGTAACAATTTTAAGTGTGTCGTTTAGAATTCCATTGGTGTATTCAATTCCTACATATGGTCGACACACCTCTTGATTGTATATCAATCTCCAAAAATGTAGGAGTAATAGCAATCATATGAACCACATGAGAATTTTAACGCAATAACTCTTTATAGACTATGTTCATTGTATGGGGAGGTCTTTCAGTTTCTTCTTATCAATGATTTTATGGGAGTCCCTTTGTCAAACTCTTCTAAAATTTCCCTACCGTTGTCTATGAAAAAAAGCGTCATCCCGTAAATGAAGCCCGTAGATATACAGTACAAGACCTTCCCGTTTCGTTGAAGTGTGCTTTGCATTGGCCTAAACGTCCGTAAGTGGATTAGACGCAACCACCTGATATCGAAATGTCGGTGGAACAAGGTAAGTGTAGGCCTATGTGAGGAAAGGAGTGATCTGATGACTCCTGTATGCGACATACTTAAATAATGGACGTATATAATTTGGTAAGGTTGGAACTTGGTACTGCTGAAACTTGGATACAAAATCCTGTTGCTAGCATTCTTTGAAATGCATCAACAAGAAAGGCAGTCTGACTTGAAGACAAATCCGAATAATTAAAAAAATGGATCTACAGTCGACATGTGACCATCTCGCAGAGATAAGGCCATTCCCGTCTTTGAATTCACGAGGGTTCCTGTCACAGTGAATATTGAATGAAATGTTATGTCATGAGCACAGCTTAACATTTTCAAGGCAGCTTTTCAAAACCATCTCATCTCTTTTCTGGCCATCTGTCCCCATGTGGCCACGCGGTGTAGAAAGTCAAACCAGATGGTGGTGGCGAATCCAAGAATTTGAGGCCACCGGCCTAAATCTTGGAATAAGATAAGGATAAGAATAAGAATAAGGTAAGGTAAGGAAGATGCTCCAGATAAAAAGAGATGTCGTAACCAATATACTATTTCTATTATTATGTTGACAAAGCAAGTTTATTTGCCCTTCTGGCAAACAAACTAGCTATGGTCGCGCCATCGGCGCTCCATGTTCTAGGTTAGTGATTCATTCATTAATTTATTTTTAATGTGGTAAAAAGTATTTAAAATCGAAGACCACTCGCCGATCAAAGAGTCATATTTTGGGAACTTCTTTTGACACCATGGAAATATAAGTGAACGCACGAAAACATGATCTGTTCAATTTTTGTGGAAAAATTATGTTGACTTCCTGCACAATATCCCGCATTCTCCGGACTGGGACTCCTGGCTCCATATTCCCATTTGACCCTTTCCTTTTCCCACATTGAATGTATTGTGAATTTCTTTTTTCAGTGCCTTGCCGTACCAAGATTAGGAGAAGTATTTATCAATAACTTTACTATCGAATATATTTCCATTTCTCAACTGGGAATGCACAGAAATGTTCACGTTAATAAGCTTTTCAGAAGACTATCGACAGCCGCCACCCCCATTGTGCAATTCCTATGGCCTCATTTCCTCATTCTTTTCCCCATTTTTTCCTATGAGAAGGAAGTCAATGAATCATCATATGCTCGAAGATAATTTCATTAAATTCAGGAGTGAGTGTGGTCATGATTCAATCCATCTATTGCGCGTACCACAACACATATTTAGAGGGAATCGAGGAGTGAGGAAACGTTTTCATAAATGATTCACTAGGAATTGGATGCATTAGTGACTATCATGCGACTGGTGTTCCAAGTGATGTTTTGGGACGCAAACTCCGCTGGATTCGACGGATTCTCGAATTGAACGAGAACGACCAGATACGTCGCCACCGCAGCAAAGATCTGCACGAAATGGCATATCAAGCATGGAATTATGACTCGAACATGAGCTCTTCCACATTGTCCCATTGAAAATTCACCGAGAGGAATAGATGCTTGTCGACGGTGAATAGGTCGCAGGCGGAGATCTGGACGGGCGAAGACGCAAGGGATGATACAAACAGTTGAAGTTGCTGCCTGGTACATTCGTCCAGAAATTTCACTTGCACTCGCCTCATCACCCGAGTTATATCATTCGCCTGCCGAGAAAGGGACACTGTAATAATGCATTTCGAGTTGTATTTGTAAATATTGAATCCGAATTGACTTCGTAATACCTTTCTAGGCCTGAGAAATAAATGATATTTGTAGAAATTAGGAAACTATGGATAATTATGAATTTAAGCAGGGAATTGTGTTGCTTTCAGCATTTCAAATCAAGCAGATTCTCATGTTACGAGCCTAATTTGCATTTATTTATTCTACGCCAGGAAGCATCGACGCTGTTGTCGCATGGACATAGATAGGGAGTTTCCCCTTTCCACTAATAGGTAGACACGAGCGGAAATGAACAAGTTGCAAATGTGATGGAAATGGACTCAAGCGTGACTGATAAATTGAGGTGTTTACTCGTGGAGTACAGGGGCATACCTTCATAGGAATTTTCAATTTTCATGAATGTTTACAAGAAACTTCCAGTGTGAGATGATCAGAAGCGACAAATGTATGAAATTCTTGCCGTCATTCGGTTCCCACCGAAGGAATCAGATCTGGGAGCACTCCCAAACCCGCTTGGAAATCCTTGATAATGCATCGTCTGCCGATAGAGCGAGGTTTGAAGCGTTCAAGTGGTTCCCATTATGTAAGCTTCATACCATCTCCATTCCAACTTTAAAACTTGCAAGGGTGGACTCTGGTTCCCGAGTTGCTGATAGTAAGCGAACCTTCCATTCTGATAAACGTGATTCAAGTTATTCAAATATGACTTCGATATGAACGGGGAATCATGGGTTTGACTTCAATGCAACAATATTAACTGTATGCATATACATACCTCGTAAAAAAGTCACCAAATAATTTTCAGACAAGCCTAATAAGGGCGGCTTTGAATTTTTGGCATACATAAATACGCAAGTCCCTACAATGTACATATTTCTCAGCTGCTGGCATATGATGATGTAACCTAGCACCTGGTGATGGAATCACTGTCGACTACTAGCGCCAATGGGGCATGCGCAGTGGGGCCCTTTTCAAGTATCTGTAGGGACGTACTGAAGTAACTGCAGAATGTTGTCTTACTCTACAGGGTGTTCCAGAAGCCGCTCACCATAGAATATCATCTTAGCTATTGTTTAATCACAGTATAGGTTTGATATGTTGTCCGTCTTGAATAATGCAGAGTTCAATATTGTTTTCCATTAACTTTGAACATCTAACACTTCTGGAGTGATTGACTGGCATGCATTCATAACTTAATGTTTGAGATGATTGAGATCACGAATATGCTCTGAATAAACCATAATCACTACCCGCTCGTCTGTAGTTCATGCCATAATTTATCTTTAGCAAAAGAAAAAGTATATTCCATACAACTAAAAAAAATTATATGTAGTGCGAGACTTCTGGAACACCCTGTACTCTAACGTTTGCAACGTGCAATTAGCAGGATATGCTCTGGACTGTTGCCTAAAAGGGGCTATCCTGCGCGATAATGAGAAGTAACATGCGGAACAAAGGATCACTGTGGCGATCGGCATTCTGGGTTCAGTCAATCAGTGAATAAAATCACTACATCAAATTAAAGGCAATTCATTTCCTGATCGAATTACATCTTAATTATACGTGTGGCGTCCATTCGCCTGACGTTTAGCCTGCTAACGCGATGGTTATGATCGAAACAGGATTTCGAAGTGATCGGTCTCTTCAAATTCCTCGTTTCGTAGATTCCTGGGATACGAGAAACATCTCTTCGAAAACTTGCTCCGTCCATACCCATCGCGCTTGCAGGCCATACGTCAGGCAATTGGCGAACACATGAACTGATAATGCGTCATTGGATCCGGAATTAAATTACTTCCAATTTCAATTTGTTGTGCTGTTTTCAGTATTTTTTTCTGGGGCCCTCAGAAAAAAAACTTTTGCAACACACTGCATTACCTGGACATGAATGGCTTCCACGCCGGGTCACATCATTCTATGCTATTGGCTTCCGCAAGCCCATGCAGAGTTGGGACTTGTGTCTTTGGGTACCGGGGAATTATGTTGGAGAATGAATGCAAATGATTGACACTCATGGAATTTACTCATTCCACTTACACTGTTTTTCACGCTCTGTCCCCAGGAAACCATGGCGTACAAAAGAATAAACCCAAGGACAGTCGGAAACCCGAATATCTGCAATCCGACGATGAAGTCCTTGACGACGAAAGTGAAGATGTTCGTGACAAGAAAGATCAAGCAGAATGACGAGACGACGACCAGGATGACATTGAAAGCCTTCGAGATACTTATCACCAAATCGCTTAGCATGGAATGCAGTTTCATCAGAGGGACGACGTCAGGGTTCTCAGAATACTGAATCAGCTTGTTCACCTCCACGAAATTTCCACCCACGAATTCCAGCAAGTAAACAAAGAGAAGAATCGGCGCAACCATGAACCGAATGAAAGTGAGATCTACTGTTGCAGAATGAGCCTCCACAAAAATCGGTTTTTGCCACTTGTGAGCTGCGATTCGAAATATTATTGAAAGGATGCTAATGAGACCAAATATGAAAACTTCGCAGATGGCAAAAACTCGCAGGAGTCCTTTATGGACTGGAAATTCCAAAGATTCAACGAACGCCTGGATCTCTCTTGCTTCCGCCAACAACGACGCCAAGCGGTGTTGAAGTCGCAGGTCTCCGAGAACCAGAATCAGAATGAAAGTATTAGAAAGCACCCAGACGACGACTGAGAATGTGGAGTAGAAGTTGACATGCCCGAAGTTGAAAAGCGGTGCGCATAAAACCTGGATATTAAATAGGGCGATACCAATCTGTAGGACGGTGATGAAACCACTATAGAGTCGAACCCAAGGATTCCATCCCGACGAAGCAATCCCAAATCCGATGACACTGAGGAAACCTTTCATGATCCTCTCTCCTCCGATCCCCGTCAGATCCATCACGAGAATCTTGACTCTTCAGTGGAACGGCGTCAAGTGATGCGAACCACCCTCCGCTCTAATTGAAAGGCGTCGGTTCCGAGTCAACGCCAGCAATCGATGCGACGTGCTATTTTCTGCCGCCCTTTGTTCCGGCATTGACTACGCATTTAAGAGATGAACGTAAGGTGTGTCTCCCTCGGAGGTGCTATTCGAATCGATTTGCCGGGTGGGGCACATAAATTGTCGCACTTAGTTCCATCATATTTTGGTTTGTGTAACTGATGATTGTGCCCATCAAATGCGATGCAAAAAGGAGGATAGACATGGGATTGATTGGCACCTCCATGGAGGTCAGCTTTCACCACGTTGAGTGAGTCTTTTTTTTCGAAAAATTGAGCTGCGTCATTCTTTCTTAGTGGGAAAAGCTAATTTCGGCAGTGGCAACGTCGTGGACCCGTAAGAAATCCCCATCATGGAAAACTATTCAGGAACTTATTTACTTTTTTGCTGAAGAATCGACAGCCCAAAAGAGGCATTCCAAATCCAGGAGATCGCAAGTATTCTGTGAAACGCATTGAAATGGAGAATCACACTTTACGGTAATTCAAAGGAGTTGCTTATGCTTCGTTTTCGAATATCAAAGCAACATGGATTTTACTCGTTGCTGCCCTTCGTCTCAACGCCAGAAGGCATTAGATACAACCCCCGGTGTATAATCAACTAATGGGCCTATTTTGATGGATGGGTATTTTCTCATTCGAACACCGAATTCGCGTCTCTTTCCCTCTCAAGGTCATCACCTGCTGCATATGGATGGGAATCGACATGGATATCACTGGTAGGGTAAAATACCCATTCATGGATTGGTCACCAGTGATGGGTCACAGCACATAAACATTTCAGCAAATAATCTTCTATAACACGCCTATCCCTGTTGCGACATGGGCTAGCAGCATGCAGGCACATACTTCATAAGTGTTAGGTGCAACAAAAATGCCTTGTTTTTGGAGTTTTCCCACCGACATGGCCCATCACTGAAACAAGTTTCAATTAAGGTTTGTATTTTCAATTAGTCATATGGTACCATGTTTGACTCACATTTGTCTGACTTGGGCTTTTCTCCTGCCTTCCTGCCAAAAACATGCTGCGGTCAATGCCAATTCTC
>CAJPEV010006411.1:0-10285 GCA_905338385.1 Darwinula stevensoni
CGTCATGTGCAATCAATCCTATTCTTAGCATTTAGTAAATATATTAATTTGTATGATAAACGTATTTTTAAACAGCATTGGGTTTTAATTAGCGGAAATTATCTCCAACTTTCTAAGGTACTACAAAAGTATATGGGTACTCACCTGGAAATTTAGGATAAAAGCCCTCTAAAATGACAGATTTGCCTTTGAAGTCTTCTAATATTTTTCTAAATTGTGCCATACCGGAAATCTTTACATTATTTATTTTGGTGATGATGTAGTCCGGTTCCATTTTTGTGTTTGCTATGATACTTCCGTTTGTTATACTTATTACTTTTACACCGCCGGGTGTATATATCGCTTTTTCATAACTGTCCAATTCTCTGACTTCAATACCAAGTTCATGAAAAGCTCCATCAGCAGCAATTCCTATAAGATCTGTAGTATTTAGTTGATTTCTCAAAATAGGAAAAGCAGTTTTTTTATCTTTACTCCTGATGTAAATGATTTGGAGTTTTTCTCCCGGTCTGTATTGACCCAAAATTTCCATAAATTCAGAAGTATTATGTATTTTAATATTATTGACGCTGATGATGACATCATTGGAACGAATACCTGCTTCATAAGCGCCTCCATCCTTGGTCACGTGTGATATCAATACCCCGGAAACTTCACTCAAGTCCATTTCTTCGGCCATTTTATTATCAATATTTTCGATATCCACACCCAACCAACCTCTTTGCACTGTTCCAAATTCTTTGAGATCAGCCACTACTTTCCTGGCAAGGTTGGCAGGAATTGCAAAAGAAAAACCTTCATATCTTCCGGATTCGCTCATGATGGCAGTAGAGACCCCAACCAGAAGACCAGCCGTACTCACCAGAGCGCCACCACTGCTACCCGGATTAAAAGCCGCATCTGTTTGTATAAAAGATTCTATACCTTGATTTTCAAGCAGATTGATACTTCTGGCTTTTGCGCTTACGATACCAGCGGTAACAGAAGATTGGAGCCTGAAAGGATTGCCTACTGCCAGCACCCACTCTCCTATCCGTAGCGAATCAGAATTGCCAAAGGATAAAAAGTCTGCATTTTCCACTTCTATTTTTAATAAGGCAAGGTCAGTATTTTTATCTGCACCGATAAGCTTGGCAATGTAGGTCCTGTTATCATTAAGGGTCACTTCGACCTTTGAAGCAGAATGAATAACATGCTGATTGGTGACAATATACCCATCAGAGCTGATAAGGACTCCCGACCCCGTATTGGAATAGTTTTGGACTAAAAGTTCATCCGGACGAATGATAGATTTAATAAAGACCACCGCTTTCCTGCTTGCCTCAGCTGCAGAGATAAAATCTGTAGGATGGGATGATCTGAAAATCCGGTTCATTTGGTCAGAAAATACCCATTCATGCTCCGCCACCATTTTCGCTTGCTTTCTTACTTCATCCTCAGATGAGATATTTCTTACCACTCCGAAATGATATAAAGCTATAAGACAAAAAGTAGCTGTCAGCGTCAAACTAAGTTGATAAAAAAAATATCTTCTGTCTATCTTCAATTTATATATTATATTTAATAAAAATATGATGCAAATATACATGTTTTGATATTTAAGTGTATAAAATATTATTACTTTTGAGTTTTTATAACATTGATTTAACGCACAATTGGAGTTTTTGATATAAAATATAACAATCAATGAAATTGCATTTTCATAAATATCAGGGCACCGGCAATGATTTCATCATGGTTGATCAAAGAAATCGACAGTATCTTCACCATGATGATCATAAAACGATAAGGCAGCTTTGTGGCAGAAGGTTTGGGATAGGTGCAGACGGACTTATACTACTTGAAAATGCTGTGGATACTGACTTCAGGATGATTTATTATAATGCAGATGGCGGACAGGGCTCTATGTGTGGTAATGGAGGTAGGTGTATATTAGCTTTCGCACATGATCTGGGAGTTTTCCAAAAAGAATGTATATTCTCTGCCATAGATGGTGATCACCAAGGTAAAATAGATGAACAAGGCATTGTGAGTCTCCATATGCAAGATGTAAACCATATACAAAGAATGGACAATGATACTTATGAACTCAATACCGGATCACCTCATTATGTGACCTTTTGCGATGAAATACCAACAAACATAGCAACTGAAGGTGCCAAAATCAGGTACAATGAGACATATAAAAAAGAAGGCATCAACGTAAATTTTTCAAAAATCATCGATAATGCCTTAACCGTTGCCACCTATGAAAGAGGTGTGGAAGATGAAACTTTCTCCTGTGGTACAGGCGTTACGGCAGTAGCACTCAGCTTCGGAGTGAAAGAAAATTTACAGGGAAAAAATATCATACAGATAACTACAAAAGGAGGCCATTTGAAGGTTGAATTTGAAAAAATACATGATAATCAATTTACAAATATCTGGCTGTCAGGACCTGCTGAAAAAGTGTATGAAGGGGAAATTTTGCTGTAACAGGCTCCAATTTTAAAATTGTAACTGGTTTACAAATGTGATTGTATTTCCATTTGTAGATAGTTTTTATTGACTTGCCTGATATTACAATAGTATTTTCAATGAAATAGAATCATTTCCTCCCTATTACCTAAATATCTAAAATGAGATTCGTAGTGAGAGTTTCAAATACAACCTGCCTGCCTAAGCAGCAGGCAAGGCAGGTAAAATCAGCACTTTTAGCGACAAATCATACTGTGTGCAGCTTTCGCTGTAGCACCGCTGCAGCATAGCTGCACACAGTATGGTGCATGACTGAACGGTGCGACAGCAAAATTGAGAAGTAGCTCAATTTAGTGAAGGAACCGTGAGCACACCTGACGGCATGGTCATGTTGTTTCATAGGTCAGAATATAGTATTTGGAGGTCGTAATAGATTATCATTTTAGATTTTTAGGTATTAATTAAACTTAATGTTATTCCGACTGTTTTCAGGTCTAATCGTATAGCTTTATGATAGGATGGCAATTCAGTGATTTTCAAGCAGATGATAATGATGATCCTTTTGAAAGATTATTTAAAATCTTCAAAGATCTGTTGGTACATACTTCAGGAGATGTATCAGAAGCATTGTCATGGTTGACAGAACTTGACAAACACTACAAGCTTACGGATAAAAACTATGGTATTGCAGATTTTATAAAGGATCTGGAAGAAAAAGGTTTTATTTCTCAAGGTGGAAAAGCTAATTTTGCTGGCCATCATCCAACTGCTAAAATGGAATTGGCACTCCGGAGGCAAGCCTTGGATGATATCTTTGATCAGCTTAAAAAATCAAAACATGGCAACCACACTACAAAACTTACCGGACAAGGAGATGAAATTACTTCTGAGCTCAGACCATTTGTTTTCGGGGATACTCCTGAAAATATTGCGCTGACTGAGACAATAAAAAATGCCCAAATCAATCATGGGATCGAAGATTTCAAATTGACAGAAGATGATTTACAGATTCATGAGACATATAATAAAAGCCAGACAAGTACTGTGCTCATGATTGATATATCACACTCAATGATCCTCTATGGGGAGGATCGCATTACACCGGCCAAAAAAGTGGCGATGGCACTCTCAGAGTTGATCATCACGAGATATCCTAAAGATACACTTGACATCATTGTATTCGGAGATGATGCCTGGGCTATTGAAATCAAAGACCTACCCTATCTTCAGGTGGGACCATACCATACCAATACAGTTGCAGGCCTGGAACTGGCTATGGAAATCCTCAGAAAACGTAAAAACCCCAATAAGCAGATCATGATGATCACAGATGGCAAACCTACCTGCATCAAAAAAGGAAAACAATACTACAAAAACAGTTTTGGTCTTGACAGAAAAATACTCACCCGAACCCTGGGTCTGGCTGCCAGTTGCAGAAAAATAAATATCCCTATCACAACATTTATGATAGCCCGGGACCCTTATCTGGTCAATTTTGTGGATCAGTTTACCAAAGCCAATAATGGAAAAGCTTTCTATTCTTCCCTTGAAGGACTTGGTGAGTTTATTTTTATGGACTACAAACAAAAGCGAAGGAAAAACTGATTCTTTTCACTTTTTTTTAGTGAAAAGATATTACATATTTAAGAGTATGTTTAAAGTTTCATCATTTGGCTCCTAGCGGCAAATTTTATTTTCTGTTGCGTTATATTTTTTGTTGTATTGCGTCAAGCTATGCTTGAGCAACCAGCTACAACTGCAAAATATGTCTTACATAAAAATAAATTTGCTCACTTTCGCTCAAACATGAAAATTTAAACATACTCTAACATGATCATTTGGAAATTTGTGGGTCAATTTAGGTGTTAATTAATACCTTTGCATATAATATCATTTTTGAATGAAGATCCTTATTTTAATAGCAGGCAGCATATTAGTTTTTTATAATCCATTTTATGCGCAGGATGCCGGCAAATATAAAATTGTAAGTATAGGATTTTACAATCTTGAAAACCTCTTCGATACTGTTGATGACACGTTGATCAATGATGAAGAGTTTTTGCCCAAAGGTGCCAGGTCATGGACACCTGAAAGGTACCAGGAAAAGCTTACAAATATGGCTTATGTGATATCTCAGATTGGGTTGCTTGATGTTGCCGCTGGATTGTCAGTATTGGGGGTATCAGAAATAGAAAATCGTAAAGTTCTTGAGGATTTAGTCATCCAGCCAGCCATCAAAAACAGAAATTATCAAATTGTCCATTATGATTCACCTGATGGCCGTGGAGTGGATGTAGGGTTGCTTTATAATCCGTCACACTTTACTGTGTTATCCAGCACCCCTATCCCACTAATCAATTATAGTGAAGGCGAAATTCAAAAAACACGAGATGTTTTATATGTAACTGGCTTACTTGATACAGATACTATACATATCCTGGTCAACCATTGGCCCTCAAGAAGTGGTGGAGAAGCAAGGACGGCACCGTACCGGAATAGTGGGGCCAAACTCTGCAGAAAAATAGTAGACTCGCTTTTTGTACATAATCGGGAATCCAAAATTCTTATAATGGGCGACCTAAATGATGATCCCACCAATGAGAGTATCAAATCGCATCTGAGAGCGGTTTCGGATGTAAAAGAAATCAGAAAATCGGGATTATTCAACCCCTACGAAGATTTTTTTAGGAGAGGGCAAGGATCCAATGCATACAGAGATGCCTGGAGTTTGTTCGATCAGATTATTGTAAGCCGTGGATTTACCAATAAGAAATCTTCAGGTTTTAATTACTTTAAAGCCAATATATTTAATAAAAGGTTTCTGGTGCAGCCTTCAGGCCAATATAAGGGCTATCCATTACGGACTTTCTCAGGTGACACCTATCAGGGCGGATATAGTGACCACTTCCCTGCTTATATCTATCTGACAAAAGAAGTCAAATGATGGCAAATTATTTCAATACCACATTAGTTTTTTGTGCCTTCCTGCTTCATTCACTGGTTGCCATACCACAAAATTCAGCTGAAAAGGTCAAAATTAAGGCTCTTTTTCTGACCGAATCTGACAGTAGAATTCGGAATATTAAAATCCTACATGATGACTTCATTTGGATAGCTTCATCTGGCGGATTGATACAGGCTGACAAAAATGGTAATTTCATAAAGTTGCATTTCGAAAATTCAGAAATGGTGGATATCGTTTCGGACAATAAAGGAAATGTTTGGGCCGCATCTGTAAACTCGCTTTTCAGTTTAAATGACGGACAGGAATACACTCTGGATCATCCGACAGCAACAATTAAGGGCATCACCTACCTCAAAGGCAGCATATGGATCGGTACCAATGCTGGCTTGTTTCAATTCAATACCGTATCTACAAAGTACAAGCTGCATGATACCAAAAATTCAAAACTTGCCAGCAATCAAATCAATTTTGTCCATGCAGATCGACATAATATTTTATGGGTAGGAACGTCAAAAGGATATATTCGTATAGAAAATGAAAAATGGGAACTTCAGGATAAAAATTACCAAATGCTGGCAACATGCGAAAATGATGAAGGGCAATGGATTGCCACACAGGAAGATATGTTTCTCGTCAATAAGTTCAACAGGTTATTTCCGGTAAAGCTTGAAAAAGATCAATATAAAGGTCGGATAAATAGTTTTGTGATCGATTCTAAGGGGAAGATTTATATTGCATCAGACATCCTGTCATGTTATGATCCTTATAAAGAAAAAGTGGAAAATTTTTCAGATGATGCCTCCATTTTAAGTAAAGCGGCACTTAGTTTGGGCTGTGACAAAACAGACAATATATGGGTTGGAACAGATGGCGCAGGACTTTATAAACTATTATTTGAAGAAACTGATGATGAGCAACTAAATAGCACATGTATCATCCAGTCACCCATCAAATGTTTTGGAGATAAAAATGGGTCGATGAAAGTGAGCGTAAATGGTGGAAATCCACCCTACCGGTACTTGTGGGAAAATGGAGAGACAACGGATGCCATTAAAAATCTGTCAGCCGGGACATTTAATGTTACCGTGTATGATCAAGAAGGTAAAACAAGTCCTGCTATGGGAAAACTTTCCCAACCAAAGTTAATTGTAATTATTAATACAGAAAGTTCACAAGTCAATAATCCGTCGAAGCTGGATGGAAAAATTGTCATTAGTGTAAATGGTGGCACGAGCCCCTATCAATTCTATTGGTCCAACAATCAAAAAACAAAAAACATTAATGGCCTATCTGCCGGGCTATATACTGTCACTGTAACCGATAAAAATGGTTGCTCCAACAAGGGTGATTTCTTAGTGAAAAGAGAAAAATACATTCCTGATCTGGAAATCTCCAAAGTAACAGTAGGTCAAAAACTAAGAATCAATGAGCTAAACTTTAAGGCCGATTCTTCCAATATTACAAGTNAAAATATTTTTCACTTCATTACTGAGAATGTAAAACAGATAATTAAAAAATAAGGCTTTGTTAAAACATCACCCTATATCCCCATCTCAATCTGGAGCCTTGTATAAATGTTAATCTTTTTGCTGTTCACTACCCTCATTCCCACGCAAATCGTGGCAAGCTCTGAAGAGCCTGTTAAGCTATGCTTGAGACGACCCACCCACTTCTTAAAATCGAAGCGCAGAACTCCATTTTATATCCCCATCTCAATCTGGAGCCTTGTATATATGTTATTCTTTTTGCTACTGTCAAAATAGGATAATCGGTCAAGATTTGCCTCTAATTGTATCTTGAAAGCATGCTCCCAAATGTACTTTGTGAATCCCAATGTATATTGTTGATGTACAGGAAATGCTGATTTGATTTCTGATGAAGGTGTTACTTTAGAAACACGACCTATGATTTCCCAATTTTTGGTTATAAAGTAGCTGGATTGAAAGTCTATGCCATGCCCTTTATAAATGTAGGTTGTACCTGTTGCATCTTTTAAGACAGGTTCTGTTACATCACGACTCATATAGCTGGACATGAATGAAAAGCCATTGTATTTAAAAATAGCATCTATCAACAAAGATTTCAGATCCTTTGGCTGAGATAAGTCATCTCCCAATACTCCTGCCTGTCTCTTTGCTTTGTGATTAAAATGGTATGCGGCTGACAGCATAAGTTTAGGTTTTTTCTCCCTGATGATATCTCCTTCAAAAAAGACTCCATCTTTGGTAAATCTGCCAAAAGGAAGTAGTTCTATCTTACTTGTATAAGCTAGTCCATTGTCCGGTGACTTTGTAAAATTCCTTCCGTCACCTGTGGTTATGGCGGATTTTATATTCCATGAAAATTGATCCTGATATTCATTGATCAAATTGATAAAAAAGCCGAAATCTCTGTCAATATTGAACCTGGAATTACTGATAGTTCTGTCGGATAGTTGCAACGCACCACTACTATTGACACGCTGTCTGTTGCCCGGTAACTTGGTTTGACCAAAACCAAAATTCCATTTTGGAGACGCTCTGTAATAGACAACGGCATCTCTTATGATATTGAGATTTTCTCCTGATTCAATTTCACCTACGTCTCCCGGGGCAAATGAAAGCTGTAAGACATACAGAAATGCAGGACTACCCACAAATCCGTCAAATCTCAATCTCAACCTTCTTATCTGACCATCAATGGCTGCTTCCTTTCCATCATTTTGGATAAAACTAAATCTGTTTTGCATCCTGAATCTGATATTGAACTGAAAGAGGCTGTCGGGTGAAGTGAGCCCAACACCTTTTCCAAAATTGTAATACGGGAGATTACTTATATCAACATCTCTTTGTTTCTGGCAAAATGAAGGTTGTTTGATTATGAAAACGAATATAAAAAGTATTGTTATTATTTTAAGTACTTTCATTTTTTGTAGGTTTTACATTTGAAGAATTTTGATTTCAACCCTTTGATTTTTTTGTCTGCCTTGGAGCGATTCACTGTCAGTCAGTGGTTCTCTCTTCCCATAGCCTTTGTAGCCGACCCTTTTGGCATCAATCCCTCTTTTTATGAGATAATCCGCTATTCCTTTGGCTCTTCCAGCAGACAGCTGGTCGCAATATTCATGAGGAGGTATAGTGTTGGTATGTCCACCTATCTCGACAATTACTGTATTATTTGCGTTGAGAAACATATATACTTCGTCAAGAATATCATAGTTTTCACTTGTAATATTGGAAGAATCGGCCTTAAAGTTTAGCTCATTGATTCTTAGTTTTTGACCTACTGTTACTTTGGAGATTTCCAGATCAGGAATGTATTTTTCTCTTTTCACTAAGAAATCACCCTTGTTGGAGCAACCATTTTTATCGGTTACAGTGACAGTATATAGCCCGGCAGATAGGCCATTAATGTTTTTTGTTTTTTGATTGTTGGACCAATAGAATTGATAGGGGCTCGTGCCACCATTTACACTAATGACAATTTTTCCATCCAGCTTCGACGGATTATTGACTTGTGAACTTTCTGTATTAATAATTACAATTAACTTTGGTTGGGAAAGTTTTCCCATAGCAGGACTTGTTTTACCTTCTTGATCATACACGGTAACATTAAATGTCCCGGCTGACAGATTTTTAATGGCATCCGTTGTCTCTCCATTTTCCCACAAGTACCGGTAGGGTGGATTTCCACCATTTACGCTCACTTTCATCGACCCATTTTTATCTCCAAAACATTTGATGGGTGACTGGATGATACATGTGCTATTTAGTTGCTCATCATCAGTTTCTTCAAATAATAGTTTATAAAGTCCTGCGCCATCTGTTCCAACCCATATATTGTCTGTTTTGTCACAGCCCAAACTAAGTGCCGCTTTACTTAAAATGGAGGCATCATCTGAAAAATTTTCCACTTTTTCTTTATAAGGATCATAACATGACAGGATGTCTGATGCAATATAAATCTTCCCCTTAGAATCGATCACAAAACTATTTATCCGACCTTTATATTGATCTTTTTCAAGCTTTACCGGAAATAACCTGTTGAACTTATTGACGAGAAACATATCTTCCTGTGTGGCAATCCATTGCCCTTCATCATTTTCGCATGTTGCCAGCATTTGGTAATTTTTATCCTGAAGTTCCCATTTTTCATTTTCTATACGAATATATCCTTTTGACGTTCCTACCCATAAAATATTATGTCGATCTGCATGGACAAAATTGATTTGATTGCTGGCAAGTTTTGAATTTTTGGTATCATGCAGCTTGTACTTTGTAGATACGGTATTGAATTGAAACAAGCCAGCATTGGTACCGATCCATATGCTGCCTTTGAGGTAGGTGATGCCCTTAATTGTTGCTGTCGGATGATCCAGAGTGTATTCCTGTCCGTCATTTAAACTGAAAAGCGAGTTTACAGATGCGGCCCAAACATTTCCTTTATTGTCCGAAACGATATCCACCATTTCTGAATTTTCGAAATGCAACTTTATGAAATTACCATTTTTGTCAGCCTGTATCAATCCGCCAGATGAAGCTATCCAAATGAAGTCATCATGTAGGATTTTAATATTCCGAATTCTACTGTCAGATTCGGTCAGAAAAAGAGCCTTAATTTTGACCTTTTCAGCTGAATTTTGTGGTATGGCAACCAGTGAATGAAGCAGGAAGGCACAAAAAACTAATGTGGTATTGAAATAATTTGCCATCATTTGACTTCTTTTGTCAGATAGATATAAGCAGGGAAGTGGTCACTATATCCGCCCTGATAGGTGTCACCTGAGAAAGTCCGTAATGGATAGCCCTTATATTGGCCTGAAGGCTGCACCAGAAACCTTTTATTAAATATATTGGCTTTAAAGTAATTAAAACCTGAAGATTT
>CAJPEV010006413.1:0-10284 GCA_905338385.1 Darwinula stevensoni
AAGATTAAAGGGAAATAAACTAAAAATAAATAAATTCGATTTCCGTATGCTTGAGTGTGAGGGACAAAACGGTGTCAATGAGTTAGTTAGGCTTAGTTGGATTTGTAAAGCCAATAAGAGGTCAATTTACAAGCGACCAGCCCTAATCGAAAGTATGAGTGATATTGGCTGAAATTTGAATTAAATTGATTTTGTCATCCTCGAGTTATGAGTCATTTAGTAGAACTGTGTCAAACATTGACAAAATTCGCAACAGGGAAACGACTTCATACTGGGGATCCCAAAAAATTTTGAGAATATGGAGGATGCATCACTTTGGATCATGATTTTTCTATCCCTGCTTAGAGCCAAAATGGCGTTCCGATGGCGTCGATGGACGGAAAGAAAGTCATGGCAGACGGAAAATAACTTCATGCCGGGGATACAAAGAAATTTGAAAATTTATCACCCTGCGGAGAATGCATCACTAGAGACCAAGATTTTACAACGTCTAATAAAAAGCTGGAACCGGGCTGGGCCGTCAACGATGTAGCATCGTAGCCAGACAATCATTTCATATCGGGGATCGGACAAATTTTTAAAATATATCACGCTATGGGAAATGCATCACTGGTGACCAAGATTTTTCAACGCCTAAGAAAAAGCAGAAAGCGCGTATAGCCGTCTTCGACGACACAACGCAGCCAGGAAATCACATCATACCTGGGTTCGGACAAATTTTTAAAATGAGTCACCCAAGAGACGAAGCTTCATTTGGGACCACGGATTTTTCTCTGCTTGCAAAAAAGCGGAAATAGCACATCTTTGGATTTTATTAAGCCTCGCAGACGGGAAATCACTACATACATTGGATGAAAGAAATTTTTAAAATATATCACACAATAGAAGATGCATCTGTAGGGACCATGATTTTCTCTGCTGGGATAAATGCCATGATCACGTTTTTCTGCCAGATGAAGCATCCCCGACGGGAAATCACTCCATACAAGGGTTACGAAAAGACCTGAAAATGCATCACCCAATGGAGAATGCATCACACGGGACCATGATTATTCTCTGCTTGCCAAAGAGCCGAAATAACGATGCGGTGGCTTCAATGAAGCATCGCAGAGCGGAATTCACTTCATTCCTAGGATGCGAATGAATGAAAAATGCAATACCCAATGAAAAAGGCAACATTGGAGACCAGTATTTTTTATGCTTATAAAAAAAAAACCGCTATAGCGCTATTATGGCTTCGACGAAGCATCGCACCTCGGAAATGGCTTCATGACGAAAATGGGAATAATTCTAAGGAAACATCACCTAAGCAAAAGGCATCACTGGAGACCATCACATTTGTGATCTTATAAATAAACCGTTTCAGCGCTATTTCGGCTTCGATGAAGCATCTTACACGAGAAATCTATCCATTCCAAGTATGTGAAAAAAATATGAGAATGTAACACACAATACAGAATACATCAATAAGGAGCATAGCATTTCTGTTCTTATAAATAAACAGTTTTAGCGCTATTCTGACTTCGATGAAGCATGGCAGCTCGGAAATCGCTTCTTTCCGAAGATGGAAATAATTATGAGAATGTATCACTCAATACAGGATGCATCACTGGGGAACATAATTTTTCAGTGCTTCTTAAAGATCCGATATTGCGCCATTCCGGCTTCAACAAAGCATCGCAGCTCGGAAATCACTACAATCTGAAGTTGGGAATTATTTTGAGAATGTACCACGCTATGCAGAATGAATCACTGGGGAGCACCATTCATCTGTGTTTCTTATGAAGGTAATACAGCGCTATACCGGCTACGACGAAACATCGCACCCGTAAATCGCTTCATTCTTAAGATGGGAGTAATTCTAAAGATGTATCACTTCATGCAGGATGCATCAATGGGGACCATCATTTTTCTGTGTTTCCTATTAAGCTAATATAGCGCTATTCTGGCTTCCACGAAGTATCACATCCGCAAATCGCTTCATTCTTAAGATGGGAATAATTTTGAGAATTTATCACTCTATGGAGGATGCATCAGCTAGGGACCATAATTTTTCTGTGTTTCTTATGAAGCTAATATAGCGCTATTCTGGCGTCGACAAAGCATCGCAGCAGTGGATTCGACTCCTTCTGAAGTTGGGAATTATTTTGAGAATGTACCACTCTATGCAGAATGAATCACTGGGGAGCACCATTTATCTGTGTTTCTTACGAAGGTAATACAGCGCTATACCGTCTACGACGAAACATCGCACCCGTAAATCGCTTCATTCTTAAGATGGGAGTAATTCTAAAGATGTATCACTTCATGCAGGATGCATCAATGAGGACCATTATTTTTCTGTGGTTCTTAAAAAGCTAATATAGCGCTATTCTGGCTTCGATAAACCATCGCAGCTCGGAAATCGCTACATTCTGAAGATGGGAATTATTTTGAGGATGTATCACTCCATGCAGAATGCATCACTGAGTAGCACCATTCATCTGTTTTTCTTATGAAGGTAATACAGCGCTATACCGGCTACGACGAAACATCGCACCCGTAAATCGCTTCATTCTTAAGATGGGAGTAATTCTAAAGATGTATCACTTCATGCAGGATGCATCAATGGGGACCATCATTTTTCTGTGCTTCTTAAAAAGCTGATATAGCGCTTTTCTGGCTTCGATAAACCATCGCAGCTCGGAAATCACTACATTCTGAAGTTGGGAATTATTTTGAGAATGTATCACTCAATGCAGGATGGATCAATGCGGACCATCATTTTTCTGTGCGTCTTAAAAAGCTGCTATAGCGCTTTTCTGGCTTCGACGAAAAGTCGAAGCCCGGAAATCGGTACATTCTGAAGTTGGGAATTATTTTGAGAATGTATCACTCTATGCAGGATGGATCAATGTGTATCATCATTTTCCTGTGATTGTTAAAAAGCTGATATAGCGCTTTTCTGGCTTCCACGAAGCATCGCAAATCGGAAATTACTAGATTCTGAAGTTGGGAATTATTTTGAGAATGTATCACTCAATGCAGGATGGATCACTGGGGAGCACCATTCATCTGTGTTTCTTATGAAGGTAATACAGCGCTATACCGGCTACGACGAAACATCGCACCCGTAAATCGCTTCATTCTTAAGATGGGAGTAATTCTAAAGATGTATCACTTCATGCAGGATGCATCAATGAGGACCATCATTTTTCTGTGGTTCTTAAAAAGCTAATATAGCGCTATTCTGGCTTCGATAAACCATCGCAGCTCGGAAATCGCTACATTCTGAAGATGGGAATTATTTTGAGGATGTATCACTCTATGCAGAATGCATCACTGAGTAGCACCATTCATCTGTTTTTCTTATGAAGGTAATACAGCGCTATACCGGCTACGACGAAACATCGCACCCGTAAATCGCTTCATTCTTAAGATGGGAGTAATTCTAAAGATGTATCACTTCATGCAGGATGCATCAATGAGGACCATCATTTTTCTGTGGTTCTTAAAAAGCTAATATAGCGCTATTCTGGCTTCGATAAACCATCGCAGCTCGGAAATCGCTACATTCTGAAGATGGGAATTATTTTGAGGATGTATCACTCTATGCAGAATGCATCACTGAGTAGCACCATTCATCTGTTTTTCTTATGAAGGTAATACAGCGCTATACCGGCTACGACGAAACATCGCACCCGTAAATCGCTTCATTCTTAAGATGGGAGTAATTCTAAAGATGTATCACTTCATGCAGGATGCATCAATGAGGACCATCATTTTTCTGTGGTTCTTAAAAAGCTAATATAGCGCTATTCTGGCTTCGATAAACCATCGCAGCTCGGAAATCGCTACATTCTGAAGATGGGAATTATTTTGAGGATGTATCACTCTATGCAGAATGCATCACTGAGTAGCACCATTCATCTGTTTTTCTTATGAAGGTAATACAGCGCTATACCGGCTACGACGAAACATCGCACCCGTAAATCGCTTCATTCTTAAGATGGGAGTAATTCTAAAGATGTATCACTTCATGCAGGATGCATCAATGAGGACCATCATTTTTCTGTGGTTCTTAAAAAGCTAATATAGCGCTATTCTGGCTTCGATAAACCATCGCAGCTCGGAAATCGCTACATTCTGAAGATGGGAATTATTTTGAGGATGTATCACTCTATGCAGAATGCATCACTGAGTAGCACCATTCATCTGTTTTTCTTATGAAGGTAATACAGCGCTATACCGGCTACGACGAAACATCGCACCCGTAAATCGCTTCATTCTTAAGATGGGAGTAATTCTAAAGATGTATCACTTCATGCAGGATGCATCAATGAGGACCATCATTTTTCTGTGGTTCTTAAAAAGCTAATATAGCGCTATTCTGGCTTCGATAAACCATCGCAGCTCGGAAATCGCTACATTCTGAAGATGGGAATTATTTTGAGGATGTATCACTCTATGCAGAATGCATCACTGAGTAGCACCATTCATCTGTTTTTCTTATGAAGGTAATACAGCGCTATACCGGCTACGACGAAACATCGCACCCGTAAATCGCTTCATTCTTAAGATGGGAGTAATTCTAAANCATGCAGGATGGATCAATGTGGACCATCATTTTTCTGTGCTTGTTAAAAAGCTGATATAGCGCTATCCTGGCTTCGACGAAACATCGCACTCGTAAATCGCTTCATTCTTAAGATGGGAGTAATTCTAAAGATGTATCACTTCATGCAGGATGCATCAATGGGGACCATCATTTTTCTGTGCTTCTTAAAAAGCTGATATACCGCTTTTCTGGCTTCGATAAACCATCGCAGCTCGGAAATCGCTACAATCTGAATGGGAATTATTTTGAGAATGTACCACTCTATGCAGAATGCACCACTGGGGAGCACCATTTATCTGTGTTTCTTATGAAGGTAATACAGCGCTATACCGTCTACGACGAAACATCGCACCCGCAAATCGCTTCATTCTTAAGATGGGAGTAATTCTAAAAATGTATCACTTCATGCAGGATGCATCAATGGGGACCATCATTTTTCTGTGCTCCTTAAAAAGCTGATATAACGCTATTCTGGCTTCCACGAAGTATCACAGCCGGAAATCGCTTCATTCTGAAGATGGGAATCATTTAGTGAATGTAACACTCTATGCAGGATGGATCAATGTGGACCATCATTTCTCCGTTTTCTAATGAAGGTAATATAGCGCTATACCGGATACGAGGAAACATCGCACCCGTAAATCGCTTCATTCTTAAGATGGGAGTAATTCTAAAGATGTATCACTTCATGCAGGATGCATCAATGGGGACCATCATTTTCCTGTGCTTGTTAAAAAGTTGATATAGCGCTTTTCTGGCTTCCACGAAGCATCGCAGCAGTGGAAACGAATCCTTCTGAAGTTGGGAATTATATTGAGAATGTACCACTCTATGGAGAATGCATCACTGGGGAGCACCATTTTTCTGTGCTTCTTAAAAAGCTGATATAGCGCTTTTCTGGCTTCGACAAAGAATCACAGCAAGGGAATCGGTACATTCTGAAGTTGGGAATTATTTTAGGAATGTACCACTCTATGCAGAATGAATCACTGGGGAGCACCATTTATCTGTGTTTCTTATGAAGGTAATACAGCGCTATACCGGCTACGACAAAACATCGCACCCGTAAATCGCTTCATTCCTAAGATGGGAGTAATTCTAAAGATGTATCACTTTATGCAGGATGCATCACTGAGGAGCATTATTCATCTGTGTTTCTTATGAAGCTAATATAGCGCTATTCTGGCGTCGACAAAGCATCGCAGCAGTGGAAACGAATCCTTCTGAAGTTGGGAATTATTGGAGAATGTATCACTTCATGCAGGATGCATCGATGGGGACCATCATTTTTCTGTGCTTCTTAAAAAGCTGATATGGCGCTTTTCTGGCTTCGACAAAGAATCACAGCAAGCGAATCGCCTCTATCTGAAGTTGGGAATTATTTTGAGGATGTATCACTCTATGCAGAATGCATCACTGAGGAGCATTATTCATCTGTGTTTCTTATGAAGGTAATACAGCGCTATACCGGCTACGACGAAACATCGCACCCGTAAATCGCTTCATTCTTCAGATGGGAATAATTTTGAGAATTTATCACTCTATGGAGGATGCATCAATGGGGACCATCATTTTTCTGTGCTTCTTAAAAAGCTGATATAGCGCTATTCTGGCTTCCACGAAGTATCAGCCGAAAATCGCTTCATTCTTAAGATGGGAATAATTTTGAGAATTTATCACTCTATGGAGGATGCATCGATGGGGACCATCATTTTTCTGTGTTTCTTATGAAGCTAATATAGCGCTATTCTGGCTTCCACGAAATATCACATCCGCAAATCGCTTCATTCTGAAGATGGGAGTAATTTTGAGAATTTATCACTCTATGGAGTATGCATCAGCTAGGGACCATAATTTTTCTGTGTTTCTTATGAAGCTAATATAGCGCTATTCTAGCGTCGACAAAGCATCGCAGCAGTGGATTCGACTCTTTCTGAAGTTGGGAATTATATTGAGAATGTACCACTCTATGCAGAATGAATCACTGGGGAGCACCATTTTTCGGTGCTTCTTATAAAGCTGATATAGCGCTATCCTGGCTTCGATGAAACATCGCACCCGTAAATCGCTTCATTCTTAATATGGGAGTAATTCTAAAGATGTACCACTCTATGCAGGATGGATCAATGTTGACCATCATTTTTCTGTGCTTGTTAAATAGCTGATATAGCGTTTTTCTGGCTTCCACGAAGCATCGCAGCAGTGGATTCGACTCCTTCTTAAGATGGGAGTAATTCTAAAAATGTATCACTTCATGCAGGATCCATCAATGGGGACCATCATTTTCCTGTGCTTGTTAAAAAGCTGATATAGCGCTTTTCTGGCTTCGATAAACCATCGCAGGTCGGAAATCACTACATTCTGAAGTTGGGAATTATTTTTAGAATGTACCACTCTATGCAGAATGAATCACTGGGGAGCACCATTCATCTGTGTTTCTTATGAAGGTAATACTGCGCTATACCGGCTACGACGAAACATCGCACCCGTAAATCGCTTCATTCTTAAGATGGGAATAATTCTAAAGATGTATCACTTCATGCAGGATGCATCAATGGGGACCATCATTTTTCTGTGCTTCTTAAAAAGCTGATATAGCGCTTTTCTGGCTTCGACAAAGAATCACAGCAAGGGAATCGCCTCTATCTGAAGTTGGGAATTATTTTGAGGATGTATCACTCTATGCAGAATGCATCACTGAGGAGCACTATTCATCTGTGTTTCTTATGGTAATACAGCGCTATACCGGCTACGACGAAACATCGCACCCGTAAATCGCTTCATTCTTCAGATGGGAATAATTTTGAGAATTTATCACTCTATGCAGGATGGATCAATGTGGATCATCATTTTTCTGTGCTTGTTAAAAAACTGATATAGCGCTTTTCTGGCTTCCACGAAGTATCACAGCCGGAAATCGCTTCATTCTGAAGATGGGAATTATGTTCAGAAGGTATCGCTCTATTCAGGATGCATCACTGGGGAGCATAATTTTTCTGTGCTTGTTAAAAATTCGATAGTGTACAATTTCCACTTCGATAAAGCATCGCAGCCCGTAAATCACTACATTCTGAAGAATTCCCTAATGCGCTATTCTGGCTTCGACAAAGCATGGCAGCAGGGGAATCGCCTCATTTTGAAGTTGGGTATTATGAGAATGTATCACTCAATGCAGGATGGATCAATGTGGACCATCATTTTCCTGTGCTATTTAAAAATGCGATAGTGCACAATTCCCACTTCGATAAAGCATTGCAGCTCGGACAGCATTACATTCTGAAGATGTGAATCATTTTATGAATGTATCACTCTATGGAGGATGCATCAGCTGGGACAATCATTTTTGTGTTCTTGTTAAAAAGCTGATACAGCGGTACTCTGGCTTTGACGAAGAATCGCAGCACGGAAATCGCTTCATTCTAAAGATGGGAATTATTTTGAGAATGTATCACTCTATGCAGGATGCATCACCTGGGGACCATAATTTTTCTGTGCTTGTTAAAATCTGATATTGCGTAATTCCCTCATCGATGAAGCATCGCAGCCCGGAAATCGCTTTATTCTGAAGATGGGAATTATTTTGAGAATGTACCACTCTATGCACGATGCATCACCGGGGACTGACTTTTTCTGTGCTTGATAAAAAGCTGATATAGCGCTATTCTGGCCTCGACGAAGCATCACAGCCGGAAATCGCTTCATTCCTGAAGATGGGAATTATATTCAGAAGGTACCACTCTATACAGGATGCATTAGTTTGGACAATGATTTTTCTTTGCTTGGAAAAAGCTGATATTACGCTATTCTCGCTTCGATGAAGTATCGTAGCACAAAAATCACTCCATTCTTAAGTTGTGAATAATTTTGAGAATGTACCACCCAATGCTGAAGGCATGACTGGGGACCATTTTTTTTGTGCTTCCAAAAACGCTGAAATTGCAATTCGGTGACTTTGATGAATCATCGCAGACGGGAAATTGTTTAATTCTGAGGTTGGGAATAATTTTAAGAATATATCATCCAATGTAGAATTTTAAGAATATATCATCCAATGTAGAATTTTAAGAATATATCATCCAATGGAGAATTTTAAGAATATATCATCCAATGGAGAATTTTAAGAATATATCATCCATCACTTGTGACCACTGTTTCCCTACTTCTTGTAAATAGCCACTCTGATCTTTATCTGGCTGCGTTGATCTATGGTATCTGATTGAAGGCTTTGGGAAGAAAGCTGAGAAGGATGAAATTCTAGAGAGAATTTCATCCCTTCTCGGCCTTGGATAATTCATTTTAGGGACCAAGACTTCTTTATGCCTAAAAATGAGAAACCGCGGTTAGCTTCCTTTGATAAGGCATCGCTGCGGAGAAAACACTTCTATGGGATGAATGAAAATTTGAAAACTCATGCTGTGGAGAATGTATGTGCATACTGAAAGATTTTTCTACGACTCAAAAAAAGCCGAAACCTGCGTTTAGTGGCCTTAGATGTAGCATTAGAGACGAAAATAATCTTTTTCTGGGAATCCGGCAAAACTTAAAAATCATATCACTCCGCATTGATTGCTTCATGAAGGAATAGCATTTTTCCACTCCGAATCAAATCTGGAAATCGAGTTCAGTTGTCATCAGACGCATCGTTGCCTGGAAGATACTTCTTTTTGCGGATTCAAGGAAATTTGAAATTGTATTTTTCATGGAGACGTCTACTACGATGTGATGCTTATCTGACTGCGATGATGTATTTTAGATGAATGAAGGCTTTTACGAGTACGATATCTGATTATGGATGAAATATATCACTATATGGAGAATGAATCACAGTGGGTTAAGATTTTTCTATGCCTAATAAAAACCGAGACCGTGTTTGAGTGTTGAAGAAGCCTCCTAGCCGAGAGAACATCTTTCTAGGGATCCGAAATTTTTTTAAATGTATCACTGCATGGAGAATGTATTACTATAGACCAATATTTTTTGTGCCTCATAAAAACCCGAAACGGCGTTCAATTGCTTTTGATTAAGTATCGTAGTGGTGAAAACGCTTTTTCTTGTGTAACCCAGAGAAAATGAAAATTGGTCACTGTGGAGAATGCAATAATGAGGTCGAAGTTTTTTCTGTGCCTCATAAAAAGCCGAAACTGCGTTTTGGCTGGCTTAGATGAAGTATCGCTTCCCAGAAAAACGTCTTTCCGGAGAGTGGTTTTCTAGGATGCAGCAGTCTCCTTTGTCCATTTATCACCTTATTGCTGTTCAAAATAAGATTCATCTGAGCTTGACGGGTATAAATAATTTATTTGAACACTTCGTGGAAACTGCCCTCAACAATTGAAACGCGGCATAAAATTTTGCTTCTTCAAATCAAGCAGCAGGATCGAAGCATCTATAATAAGTCTTGCTATAAGTTGGTAATTTGCAATTCATAAATACAATATCTCAGAAAAGTCTTTCACTCAATGGGTTGTATCAATTTTAAGCATATTGCTACACCAAATGATTCATGTGTCACTTTGACATCAATGGGTTCATTTCATACTCGAGGGATTAGAATCTCTCCTAGTATTATTTTAAAGATTTGAATATATACGAGGTGCGTTCAAGTTCTAAGGTCTCCTAATTTTTTTCTGGGGACCGGGTGGAGAAGGAAACTTGCGTTTGAGCTTAAAATACGCGGGTACTCTTTGTTT
>CAJPEV010006414.1:0-10281 GCA_905338385.1 Darwinula stevensoni
ATGTGGCCGAATTCACAACCTTCCATCCCTGCATGATGCTACAAAGGAAGATTGGGAGGCACTGCCTCAAAGGTGTTTTCACCGAGTCATTCATCTGTGGTGTCCCAGACTAGAGGCTAGTGTTTAGCGAAATGGAGGGCACATTGAGCACCTTTTCAGTTGAAATGAACGTCCCTAAACCAAATGGTGGACATTCGTGTTTGGCATTTGTGCATTTGTTTTTGTTCTGCTTGCTTGTTTTTCTCAGTTGTGAAAGATTTTAAGCTTGAAGATAAAATGAACACTTTTTTTTGGTGATGGAATGTAAATTAAATGCCAATCTCAAGTTTTTCCAATTTTTATTTGAAACTTGGCACACAAACCGTAATTGAGTCACTCTACTAAATTTCTACTAAATTTCATCAAAATTGGCGGCCTGCAATCAGATTGACAACTTAAGAAAAATGATAGCTTTGTTTTTTTTTTTTGTCCCACCCTGTATTATGCGGCGGGAACTACTGAACGTGCGAGGAAGGGAGACATTCTGGAGTCACAGTCATTGGATGAAAGAACAGAACGGAGTCCACAAAATGCGTTCATTCCACTTATTTCGGCCTTTCCACCTTCGGCTTTTGCATTAGCATTGAATATATACGAGGGGGAGGGGTTCAAATTTGACCAGGACTTTTGCTAATAAAAGCCTGAGTAGAGCAAGCAGATTAATATATATATTTGAGAATTTGTCTTCATTGTGTGCTTAATCCATACCCATAACTGCGAGTTTCCTGATTTAATACATGTGCTGAAAATCAAGATGGCGGAAGTCAAGGAAAACGAAAAAGGTGGAACAACGAATCATGACATTTCTGCCAACGGGAACATCAAATCCGTTTAAAAAATTCACAGGCGGTTGTCTGCACAGTATGGCGACGATTGCTTGGAAAAAGAAACTCTTCCGTCGGTCAAAATGAGATCCTCCAACTCCCCTGATGTTCGCGTCATTGAACGAAGCGGCAGGTCCTGCAGCGCGTGGTTCATTCAGTGCGCCCTTTAAATGGTTTGCACCCGTGGTATGCAGGTGTTCTTGACGGACACCGATAGGCATACTGTGCAGTCGATTGTCCATGAATTTTGATAGCTTTTGAAAGGTTGATCAAAATTTTCATAATTATTTGCTGTTCCACATTCTTTGTTACCTCAACTGCCGCCATCTTCATTTTCAGCACGCGTATTAAAGCAGGAAACACGCAATTAAGGCTATTGGTAAAGAACACCATGAAGACAAACTCTACAAAAAAATTATTACTCTGCATGCTATACTCAGCTTTTTATTAACAAAAGTACAGGTCAAACTTGAACCACCCTCGTAGTATGAACAAAAAAAAGGTCCCATGGAAGGAAGCTGAACAATCATGTACAAAAATACCTGTAGAATCTCAATCGAAACCTCTTTTAATCGCCTGAATGATACACGTCGACATTTGATGTCGACCCAACGTGGGGCCGCGGGACGAGCCTACGAGAGACCAACGATGGAAACCAACGTCAGTCCCGCGCAGTTGCCACCGGGGGATCGAGGGGGAGTAGTACTTCCGAGGTCGTCAGATTTTTTGAACGGGAAAAAATCGATATTACTGATAGTTGAAGAATGTCATCGAATCATATCATAAAAGGAGATAGATACTGAAATACGTTAGAAGCTCTCGGAACGGGAAAATGCCGACCACGGAGGTGCATGCCACAGAAAAGGAGTTCATCTTACCTCGAAAGAAAGCGTAACGATACCCGATTTCTCGTCCTTCGCTCCCAAGCTCCTCCGTGCTCGTCGAAATCGGCACGAGAATCGATCGTGCACTGCGTCACGAATGCAAGAGCTTCGGGGTTCGAGGGCGAGAGCTTCGGTCGGGGAACAGCAGACGACTCGCACTTTCCGAGTTAACCGTATTCGCATGGCCCCCTCCACGAGGAAGCCGACGGCCACGTCTCCCAGGAAAACTCGACGGTCCTCCATACCCTCTGCCTTTGCGCATCGAACGGTCTCGCCACCCCCGGCGACCCACGCCGTCGGGCACGTTCCGATTCCCTCCGCCGGCTCCGAGCCCGTCTCCCCCCGTCTCGCCCGATTCGCCCCGACTCGCCTCGGGGAAACGATCCACATTCGTCTCCCTCGTGGAATGCGAGGAACGACTGGGAGCGCGCGGCGAATCGTCGCGTCGTCGCGAGTGCCCGCGATGTGATCGGCCGGCACTCTTCCCGATCGTGGGTCCCACTCCACGAGTAGAAAAACAAAATATGTGATTTCGTTCGATCAAATATCGAATAGGAATTCACGGCTAAAATCGAGCAGTGAGACGCGAGGGAAACATTTTCTCGGACACTCTTCGACCGGAAGCGAATGCAGTTAGCCCGAGGAAACGACAGAAAAGCAACCAGGGACACCGTCCTAGCGACAAAATCGGCAGCGGACCACCTCGTAAACGAATCCGTGAACGACAACGGCAGAAAAACGGTAGAATGTTTCACGTTGGTACGCACATCAATTCTGTAATATTAAAATGAATCTTCCTACATTTCGCTCCAACTGTTTTCGGCAGTGTGAATTTTCCTTTTCGGACTCAAGACGGCAACGAGGTGCCTTTCACGCGTATTCGTGCAAAATATTTTGTCGATACAAAAAATACTAGGGCTCCCGGAAAAGTGAAAACCTCATGCGAGACAACTGTACCGTTGCATTAAAACGTAGTATTCGATTGCACGACGAGTGACCGTGCGAAATAAATGGTGCGAACAGACCTACTCCATGAAACAACGGCCTTCGAGCCCCTTGCAACGGCTTGCAGCATAAGTTTTTAGGGCAGACGCAAGGTATCGGGAACGATTCGGCAGTCTTGCACTGGCGGCACGGCGAAGATCGTGAAGGAATAGGCCTAGCCTCGACGCAGTCTGGTTGCGACGATGCCGTGCAGAGAAACCCGTTCGATCGAGGATCCTCACTTTTACTGTAGCCTCGAAACGATCACAAACGAGTTTAGACTCGAGTCGAGCACATCCAGCTTTTTCGTCCTTTAAGGTGCGAGGCCTAAATCCAGTCGAAACGGT
This sequence comes from Darwinula stevensoni, assembly GCA_905338385.1. NCBI lineage: Eukaryota > Metazoa > Arthropoda > Ostracoda > Podocopida > Darwinulidae > Darwinula > Darwinula stevensoni. The sequence continues at coordinate 3,079 of CAJPEV010006414.1, forward strand.
CCACGGCGCTACATTGACCTCGCTCATGACTCGTGCCCTTCCCGATGGCTCTCGAAAGGCTTGGAGCTTTGAATACGGTAGGTGTCGATCAAAAGGCCAAAGACGATACTTTTTGGGTCAACAATTCCGAAAGTCCTACAATTCTGACGTTATGGCGCCTAATTCCGGCGATAAGAATAGCAATTTAATGAATGCCTTCCCGTGCTGTGGGCTCACAACCAACAATGAGAGTACGAGGCATTGTCGGCTACGGACATTGTTGCTATGGTAACTGCTGGCATTGATCATATGTCATAATGTTATCAGTCCCGTCACCGATTCACGACACTGCTTCGCGGTAATCTGCAGCATCGAGTCAGCGCTCCATTTCATTAATTTCAATTTTGGTGTTCCTCTCAAAATGCAACGAAAAATGCGGGGAAGTTCACACTACAGGGTGGGCAAAAAAAAAAACCTTTTTGTTGAGTCGTGAATCTCTTTGTAGTAGGAGGCCGATTTTAATTAAAATTGGTAGACTTAAAGGGTAACACAATTGGAGTTTGTATACCAAATTTCAGCTTCCTGGCTCTAAAATTGTAAGAGCTGTAATTATTTTCTGATGACCACCGGCAAAATGTGCTGTCAAAAATATCGATATGAACTTGAAGTAGGGATGAACGGTCCGACTTCAAGAACTTCCATCCCTGCATGATGCTACAAAGGAATATCGGGAGGCACTGCCTCAAAGGTTTATTCACCGAGCCATTCATCTGTGGTGTCCCAGACTTGAGGCCAGTGTTTAGCGAAATGGAGGGCACATTGAGCACCTTTTCAGTTGAAAAGACCGTCCCTAAACCAAATGGTGGGCTTTCGTGTTGGCATTTGTGCATTTGTTTTTGTTCTGCTTGTTTGTTTTTCTCAGTTGTGAAAGATTTTAAGCTTGAAGATAAAATGAACACTTTTTTTTGGTGATGGAATGTAAATTAAATGGCAATCTCAAGTTTTTCCAATTTTTATTTGAAACGTGGCACTCAAGCTCTCATTGAGTCACCCTACATGTCTACCAAATTTCGTCAAATTTGGCGGCCTGCAATCAGAATGACAACTTAAGGTACTAGGGACACCAAAAAATCGACCTCCCTGTTCTGTAATTGTTGTAGAGGACCTCAAGGAAGACCTCTGGAGCCCCTCACTGAGGTCTTCAGGATTGGCGGCCTGCAATCAGAATGACAACTTAAGGTACTAGGGACACCAAAAAATCGACCTCCCTGTTGACATTAACAACATCTCCTGGAGTTCCTTCTGGAGACCTCGGGGAGTGACTCCAGAAGTCCACTTGGCGTACCGGTCTTTCATCCCAGTTTCCAGTGCCGACTGGGTGAGGAGAAGCTTTCGGCAATAGACCTCTAAGTTTTAGAACTCGAGGTCTGAGATGAATCCCCTGCACCCGACCGGAAATCGCATTGCCAACCGAGCATCTGGCCCATCTTTGGGTCGGGTCGGTCATATTGAGCCGATCCGCATCTCGTATAGAACTCAAGCTAGTCCTTGCTATGCCCATCTAATACTCGGCCTTCGAAATTCGAACGATGTGTTTCACTTGAATCCTATTGGTCGAAACTCTAGGACACTTTGCATACAGACAATTGGGAATCCAATGATGACGCAACGCACCTCCTATTATTAATCCAAAGCGTGGCCATTATATAAAGGAACATGGTGTCTCTTTAGACTGTTGCGGGACAGAATTCCCTTGAAATGAGTACGGTGTGTCTCGTTTGAATATTATGGCCGGAATTCCCTTAAAGTTGAACTAAAGTGAACGTGCGCTCCTAGTGTGAAATATGTGGTCTTACATTGGAGGAAAAAAAAAAAAGTTGAGAAAGTTTTGCGTGCATGCATAAATTGGGTCAAAAAATTCACAGAATTCCTTTTTAGCTTTCTTGTACGAGGGATATTTCATTTCCTACAAATTTCAAAACACGAAAATTTCTGGAGTATGTCAAGCGGATGTCCATGAGGTGGTACGTGATCATATCCTTATGCATCGGTTCCCCATGCACTGCATATTTCGTCTGGATGTCCTGTACATCTCTCCATATATCCAGAGGAAGTGTATAGTATGATCATTTGCTGCCTGAGGTCCCACATGAAGAGAGGCCAACACTACCAATAGTTCAGTGCGGTGCTACCATGAAATGGAGAATTTGTACATATTACCCCAAATCGAGATGGCCATATTTCCCCATATTACATATTATATTATATATTTCCCCTATAAATGAAAGAACTGTTTTAACCGTTGGGACAGCCGTTTGTCGTTCCCTTTCCCGAGCGTGAAGGGTGTTTGTAAGACCACCCTGAAACCTTATGGAAAATTGTTTTCCTAAGACATGGGTGTTAACTATTAGGAAACATATGTTTAAGTTGCTCGAGGCTCATATTAGTTTTAGGGTCATGAGTTAAAGAATCGCATGCATATGGCTTGCAAAACATCGATGTATCCCGATTTTCTGAAAAATAGATTCTTGAACAGGTCTAAACATTTCGACAATTGCGTGTACTTTTTGATAAAACTACGTGTTCATGCACGATTTAGTGCAAGAGTTCCTTTAGGAATATGTAAATGGTAGGATAATACACCTCGTACCACCAGTTTCCATTGACTACGTCGTTGGACATAGACCTGAGAGCATGTTCGGTTTAAAGTTGCAAATCCATAGGTTGACAAAAGAAAAATGGGAAGGGTCGCGAAAGGAACAGCACAGAAAGAGAACCGCTTGAAGATCTCAATAAATTTCTGATTCTGATGTTGCTAATCCAGATGATCCAGCCAGGTAAAGTCCACCTTCCTTTGTGCATATTGATGGAACATTTGGAGCGCAGTCGTTCGATTCAAAGCGTAGACGTTCGACTCGAGCTGCAGCGCGAAAGATTATGGCATGTCCCTTTTCGAGAGGTTATACCAACCCACTTTCCGTCACTAAAGAGTTATTCATACCATAATATGACCCATGAAAACAGGTAGTTTCAGAGAGGGCAAGGCAAAATGATCGCCCCCAGGGCTGACCAATATAGGCTGAGATGTGATAATAGTACGGGAAAATAGTTCAAGTTTTGTTGTTTTCCGCTACCCATTTGCCACACTAACGAAAGGTTCATGTCGCCAGAGACGTTCTAGAATAATTGCGTACCTCTATGCGCCAATACGATAATATACTTTTCAACTGAAAAGGTGCTCAATGTGCCCTCCATTTCACTAAACACTAGCCTCTAGTCTGGGACACCACAGATGAATGACTCGGTGAAAACACCTTTGAGGCAGTGCCTCCCAATCTTCCTTTGTAGCATCATGCAGGGATGGAAGGTTGTGAATTCGGCCACATTTTGTCGGTCGTCATCAGAAAATAATTACAGCTCTTGGAATTTTAGAACCAGAAAGCTGAAATTTGGTATACAAACTCCAATTGTGTTACTCTTTAAATCTACCAATTTTAATAAAAATCGGCCGCCTACTACAAAGAGATTGACGACTCACCAAAAATGTTTTTTTTTTGGCGCACCCTGTAGTTTAAACTTCCCCACCTTTTTAAAATTAAAATTAATTAAATGGAGCGCTGACTCAAGGGTGCAGATTAACGCGAAGCAGTGTCGTAAACCGACGACGGGACTGTCTTGTGATACTGTACTAGTAACGGTCGTCAATGGTATCGTTGTTACAGGCATCGGCTGTTACGGAGCATGAATGTAAAAACCAACACTCGTGTGTCGGGCCCTTATTTAAGTTATTTAACTATATAATTGATTGCCGAAATTAGGCGTCATAACGTCGGAATTGTAGGACTTTTGGAAGTGTTCACCCAACAAGTATCGCCTCCGGCCTTTTGATCGACACCTACAGAATTCAAACGTGACTTACTGAATGAATTTGGAAGTCCCTGGAATCAGATGGAGAAGGGGGAAATGGTTCGGGTCATCAAAGGCTCTCAAATTCCCTTATGTAACAATGTCCAGCACGTTCCGCCTCGTAGGATTCTAAGGAGAAACAACTCTCGAATTTGAAACAGACATGCTTTCGATCGATGATAGGAGATGCGTTCCATCAAATGGGAAACCCCCCATCGCCTGTATGCAAATTTCCACGCTCAGGGCGAGGCATCGGAACTTCACTCTCGCGTCAAGATTAAACCTTGCAAGCCCATCTTACTCCCTTCTAAAGCTCAAGCCGGCTCTGCGCCTAGCCGAGCTACCCCGGCTAGACTGGGAACGTTCGGGGCGTGTAGCGAGGTTGGCATTCGAATTTCCGGTCGGGTGCGAGCGAATGCGCAATCTGAGACATCGAGTTCCGATGCTCAGAGGCCAAGGCGGGCTTTGGATCGGTCCGGTCGGCAACTGAGTTTCGGTTCGATTGCGGACTGCGATGTGAGCACACAGCCCGGGAAGGCGCTCAGGAAAATGCTGTTCTTCTCGCCGAAATTTGGCCTAATTGCGTGAAAATGGTAAGAATTTTTGGACTTTTGATCCGTGAAGAATTGTTTCCAGGTCGTAAGCTTTTCATTGACATTTCATTCATGAAAATCCGTTCATCCCTCCAGGAGGGGTTTCCCGGAATTACACCCTGACATGGACAGATTAACCTTTTATATATTACGTATATTTTTAAAGAGGAGAGATGATCGAACATTGACTCACGCAACCCATCCCTAAGAAATATTTTTTTTTCGGTGTATAGAGTATTTTCATGAGTTTCAGATTTCGCGATTGCACGGTTTCCCGTGCCACAGGCACGCTTCGCCACCTTCTCTGCTTACACAGCATGGCTTTTATTCCGAGCCGTTCCACGCAAAAGTGCGTTTTTGCGCAGGTCTGGGAGGGGTCTCTCCAACACCCCTGGGGGTAAATACTGTACATCATCAGAGACCTGGGGCCTGTTCCTCGCCTCTTCTAAACTTAAATCTAAATCTAAATCTAAAAGCAGTCTAAAAGCAAAAAGTCTATTCTTCGCCCTGACCCTTTAGGCTAAGATTTAGCCTAAGATTTAGATTTAGATTTAAGTTTAGCAGAGGCAAGGAACGTATTCCTGGAGTTCTCGAGCTTAGAGGCCTAAGCAGGGTTTGGGGCTGGCCAGATCGGCCCAAGGCGATTCTCCGCTCGGATCAGAAAAGCTCGGTCGTTCATCGAGTTCTGGGTCGGGTGCGGGGCCACGATTCGAATCGGGTTCATACAATTTCAACTCGGAAAGGTCGACCTTTGCAGGCCTCCGACGCGCAGACAGACAGGAGGACGCATAGCAACAACATCTGCAGCGAACTTTTTTGGACTTTCGGCCCAATAAGTATCGCCTCCAGGTCCTAAGCTTTCGATTGATACCTCACTCATGAAAATCCGTTCATCCGTCTAGGAGGACTTTCCCGGAATGACTGACAGACATGCATGCAATGAGCTGAACAATTTCAATAAAAATATGAAATGGCCGGAAGATCAATTTCATCAAGAAGTATACGATTGAAACTATAGCCCACTAAAGCGCAACATGCAAAAAAAAGGCATACGACATAAACTTTATCTGTATATTTATTTTCAATAAATAAGGTTTTATATCCCCATTTTTGACTGTTTGAAAGTGATGCTTCTGCCGGACCCTGTATTTATATTTAGTGCGCCTTTTAAAATGAACCCTCGTGAGCGACATTGAATGTCCTAGTGGGCTGAAGGGCTTTCAAATCATGAAATCGGACAGTAGCCAATCCATACCGTGTTCGGGATTGGTGGTAACCTCTACGCAATACATATTCCACGCCGTTTGGCTCCTCAGCTTACTCAGCTATAGCTTTTCACACGGTCCCAAAGGGATCAGGTACCATTGTTCTCTTCCTTGATTAAGCATAAAGCCATGCCATGAGGCCACATAGGCGCCATAACACGCATTTATAGCTGGCGTGGTTTGAGAGGCATGCAATTTGTTTAAGCATTTGCCTGACAAGGGTAATACTCCAAATTCCTATTTCATGTACCAACGGGAAGGAAAATGAGAAAAATTTGGATTTCGGAGTTTCATGTAAGACCTGTTAGTTCTGCATTTTTGCAATTTTCTCTGAGTCTGTTCAGCATCAATGTCTTTTTATAATTATTATATATATGTTATCTGGTCAGTTGGCATGGAATGGTCACGGCACGGTCAGATGCCAGTTCTCATGAACGTAGTGGTGGAGATTCTACGATTACATATGAGAATCGCTTTAGTGTCTTTGACACAAACAAACTGCACTACATGCTCCTTATGAGATGTTACTACTGAGAAACAAACACAGAGATGCATCAAGTGGCTTGTGATAATGTATATCTCATACTATGATAGAGGTACTAAACTGTTAGAAGCCAAGGACTGCGATTTCACCGTATCACGTCGCCGCCGCTTCCAACATTTTGGTTTCCTGGTGTCGACTAAAGTCGACTTAAGGAAATCATTCAAAGAGACAGTTAAACAGTTAAATGAGTGGATCTACATATGGGAACCCTCCTGGAGTCATTCCGCAGATACTTTTGCTAAAAGCTAAGTATGAAATCCTAAAAATGGGATATTCCGGAAACGACGGAACTGGGAGTAGAACAAGTTTTTTGGTAGACAGTGACTAACGTCCGACAGATAATGAATGCAATTCGGCGTGAAGTAACGGCCGGAGATCTCGTTAAATATGCTTCTGTCTGACATGATCCCGGTTCTCATGAGACGAACCATGTTCAAGGAACACTCAGAGAAATCGATAAATCGAGATGATATGCTTTTCTCAATTTTCGCATTTCAATTTATTTTTCTCAAGAGAAAAAGACATCAACTGGAATTTCGATTCATGTCTCTCGCTTCCCGACTGTGCCGGCTCGCCTGAAAAGCGTTGCAAAACCGAAATGCGTCTATAGCCGAGTCAGGGTTAGAGCCGAGGGTAGTTTAAGTGGTTTTGCATCGTCTAGACCCATCTCAAGCTCCGTCTTCCACTTCATCGTGCCGAGGAAGGCCCTCCCCTCCATGAACCCTCGGGGCAATGCAATTAACAGCCGAGGGATTCACACGCAACCGCCTGAGTGCATGGCCTCATCGTCTTATCACCTTCCTTCCGGCCCGTGCGACTAGCTCGTGCGTCTCGAAGGGATTCCCATGTAACCGCTTCATTCTTCGAGTCCGGTTTCATACGGCGTTTGTATTCCGTTTGGTGCGTTGGTGGTGCA
>CAJPEV010006415.1:0-10278 GCA_905338385.1 Darwinula stevensoni
ACATGGAAAGCTGAAACTTGGCATGGACGTGCCTACCGAGACGATGAGTTCAGGAAAAATGAAAAATATTAGATCCATGCCCTGGAGGCATATTTTTGTGAGCCGACGTTTTCAAGCATTTTTTTTGTCCTGGCGTATTGAGCTAATGTGGAAAGATGAAACTTAGTAAATAACTACCTATTGGGATGATGCAGAAAACTTCAGACTTTAGAAGTAAATGCCGTGGAGGCACAAATTTCAAAGGGAGATGTTTTCAACTAGTTTTTTTTTGCCTCAGTTAAACTGATGAACATGGAAAGCTGAAACTTTGCATATATGTGACTACTGAGACAAAGAGTTAAATAAAAATGTTACGTCTCGATACATCTGGGGGAATTTTTTGAGGAGCGATGTTTTGAAGGAAAAAAATTGTGGCGAATTAGACAGAAATGGAAAGGTGAAACTTGGCAGACGTATAAGTGACATAATATTACTGAACCGAGGGTGTATTCAGCTTTCATGGGGCATCCTCTCCGGGTATAGCTTTTGGGTGGGTAGGCTTTTCCAAGCATGTTTTTTCACCAGCGAAAAGGACAAACGTATAATATTGAAAATTTGTGGGCATGTAGTTCACAGGGCAGACATAGAAAAGTAGCTTGCGCACGCATCAATGACGTGATGTTGATTAAAGAAAAAATTAAGCTTTTTTCGGGTGGGTCGCTTTTCTCAATACATTTTTTCCGCCAGCAAAAAGGTAAACGAATAAGGCTGAAACTGGGAGGCATGGAGTTCCCTGAGTCTACGTTTTAAAAGAAAAAAAAAATTTTCGTTAAAACCCATTAGGGCACTTTTTTCAGTCCCATTTTTCTAATTTGTTTTTGATCCAACGAAACAGAGACAGAAAATTTAAACTTCCCGCAGAAGTACCTGTTTGATGGCTGAGTAGAGGAAAATCATAATTTTGAAATATGTCTTCTTAGCGTAGATTATTGGAGGGAAGTATTCCAAAATGTATTTTCCACCCTTACAAAAAGGGACGCTAGAAATGATTTCAAGTTAGGCACACATAGAATCATAGAGATCAAGACTTTCGACCCCATATGTCACGTATTTCAATAGGGAAGGACTTTAAATACCTGTTTCCCATTTCGCAAAAAATGAATGAATTAATCACTATCCAAGGTTATAGAACGCCGAAGGCGCGACCATAGCGGGTTTGTTTGCCCGAAGGGCAAACAAACTCGCTAGTATAGATATATTCTTCAATCGGGGCTTTAGGATGCAAGTTTCCGTCGAACCTTTTCGATACGTCTTGAATACCTTCCATTTATACAGCTTCCTGAAACGCATGCAGAATCTGTTTTCCTTCTTGCACCTTCTTAAGACATTCACATCTTTTACGGTCATTAGTCATCGAGTGGCAGTTCAAATATGGTCTTGAGCCTGATATATTTCGCGTTATCCCCGCGAGTGACACGTGCTTTACCTCCTTCGTTGCGAAAGTCGAGTACTTTTTGTGAGTTCCAAAAAAAGCACCAAAGCCCATACAAGAAAACGTATTTTTGAAAGAGATGGTAAGATGCCCTGAGGACACGGTTCTCACTGCAATCGCCGTCTTCTTCTATGTAGTCATTTCTGCAATAGCATATGTTTTGAAGACAATCCATATATGACGCACATCCTGGGATAGGAATGCATGATTCATTCAGGCCGGGAAGCCCTGGGAATAATATTGAAGAAAAGAATCAGTCAGGTTTTTGAAAGTAAAGGATGGAAAGAAGGAAAAAAAGTCAATTTTGAGTGCATGCATTTTAAATAGTAATCCATGACGGCAATACATTTTTTTTTAAATTGAAGTTATTCTTATCAAGTTTCATTTCATATCCTATTCTCTTTCTGTTACTAGGGAAAGATGTGAACCATCTGGCTAACGAGTACCAGTTGCCACTCGGCTCGCTTATTGCATGAATTGTAGCATTATATATAAGTAATTTTGCATTTCGATGCCATATCTCAATTTGCATATGATTATGCATTTAGACAGAAGATAATTAGCGTTTAGTTCCACGATGTTCTGACTATGACACGACAGTACCTCTGTCTTCGAATGCACTTCATAAATACGTATCCAAAAGTCACTGGAATTAATTGAAAATAAAGAGATTAATTTAATATAATAAACAAATAATATTCGTTTGTGTTCAACACACGAATATGTTCTTTGTGGATTTGCCCCCGCGGTAGCTTGGAATGGGATCGCCACAAACCTGTTCCCTGGAGGAACTACTCTCCACAGCCGATTCAGACTGTCGATTGATTTGGATTCTCCTCTACCATCCAGTTGTCTGCCCACAGCCCAGAAGCCGTCGCGCCAAGATCATCATTTGGGATGAGGCTTCCATGGTAGCCGGTAAATCATTGGAGATAATCGAAGCTGGACTTAGAGGCCTCACGCAGTCCGACGAACGATTTGGTGGCAAGGTATGGGTGGTGACTTCCATCAAGTCCTGCCTGTGGTTCAGCGTGGCTCAAGAGCAGCTCAAGTCAACGAATGTTTGAAGCGCTCCAGTCTGCAGCCTCACTTCACTACCATGCGACATGAGAGGAACATGCGAGTGAACGAAGGCCAAGAAGTCTTCTTCAGATGGCTCTTAGAACTCGGTGATAGACGACTGCCTTCTGAGAACGAGGAGATAATGATCCCTTCTCATACCATTCTCCCTGAGGATTTGGTAAAGGATGTCTTTGGACAGCGAATACTGCTCAGAGGTCAAGACTCGCCGTATGACAATGTGATTCTTTGTCCTATCGCTACACGAGTCTGACCTTGAACAAGGACATCATTGGGCGTATCGAAGGTCCGGGGCGAAACTACCTCAGCATTGACGAGGCCATCGTAGAGCAAGGTGAAGATCCGACTCTATACCCTGAAGTTTCTGTATTCCCTGACTCCCAATGGCCTTCCTCCACACAAGCTAACTCCGAAAGTTGGAGCTGTGTTCCTGCTGCATCAGGGCTGCATCATGATGTTAATCAGAGGCTCTGTAATGGCGCAAGAATGGTTGTGATGCGTGTGCACGAGCGTGTCTTCGACTGCCAGCTCATGGCAGGCGCTGTTGAAGGAAAACGTGAGCTGATTCCTTGGATAAAGTTTGAATCTACTAGAACTATGCTTCCTTTCAGGTTAATTCGTCTCCAGTTCCCAGTTCGCCCCGCTTTTGCAATGACCATCAACACGTCCCATGCACAGACTTAATGCAAGGTTGGCGTTATGCTGGAGCAGATTACCGAGCGCCCAGATTCGCTCTAAGAACATTGTCTATCTTCATGTAATCGATCAATTACCTGAGGATCTTGTTAGTTTTTGAATTTTTGAAAGAAGTTATTACGGTACCGCTTAGTCTCTATCACGAGGTTTTTGGGATTTATTCGCCTCTCGGAACAAAAGAGTCGCGTAGCGATGCGAGCGCAGCTAGTTTGATGTACATTACCAGATGCACTTCACAATGATAGCTGGAAAAGTAGCTAATGCAGTGTCTGGTATCCTGTCATAGCAAGAATGCTATTCATGTGGAGCAAAGCCATCGGAAATGAATGACAAAAAAGTATGTCTCCTCTCTCTTGGTTCACGATCAGCTCCAATACGGCATATCAATCCTTCATCTTTTCGGATTCGCAAATTCGAGCGCCTCTTAAATATTGCCTGTCGCTTGGACTTCCGAGCATGGCAAGCAAGGACTGAAAGGAACAGGGCTTGCTTCGAGCAAAGGAAGGTTAAAATTCACAGCCAATTCAGAAGTTCGATGGGGCTGATTGCAGACAAACCTTAAGAGGTACAAGCAATAATGGGAATGCGGCCAGACGTGCTTTCGAAGGTCTAACAACTTTTGCATGGCATCATTGGTATCGATCAGAACCTGATTGAACACCTTGCCGTGATTTTGTGAGTGGTTGCATCCAGGCACGAAATCAACCTTGAAGCCTTTCAGGCGTACTGTTCAGAAACTTACTCTCTCTACTTGAAACTATATGATTGGAGTTACAGGCCTGTCTCTCTCTATAAACTCCTGATCCATGAATGTGATATAATCAGGAACTTTATGTTGCAACAAGGGATGTACACGGAAGAAGCTCAATTAGCCAGACAATAAGGTAACAAGTTCTACCGAATATATTACTAGAGGAAAGATTCCAGATTGCATACAATCCCTGATAAACTGGACTTCTTGAGCATCACAAATGATCCCCTGATAGTATATCTGCTTCCAAAGCAAAAGCACTGCAAGGAGAAGCCTTTTTCGCAGCAAATGTAGGCCCTCCTTCTTCCTTCTTCAATTGAATCAGCAGCTGATTGGAATCTTGACGATTGCGATGATAAAGACAAAGAAAGCTAACAAAATTTCCATAATGCAGATTTTGCAGATGGTCATTTTTTTGTTACCTAACTTATTTCTATCTTTCTTTTGTATTGCCAACTTTAGATATTCGGTAACGGTCTGTTTACCACTTAAACATATGGTTCCGATCCTTTCTCCCTGGATGATTTATCAGACAGCTTCAAATTATTCCGACTCCAACATCATGTGTGAACGAGATCAATGTTGCAGCGATACCTAAACGTTATCCCTTCAACCTCGCGTTGCGTGATTTTTCTTCACCGGCGAAAAAATAGGGTGGGTATCAGATGGGCGCAAAAAAATGTTCAAAATTTTCTTCCCTTCCTGAAATTTGCATGATGAAAGTCCGAAAATTTAGCTGATGCACACTTGAAAGTTCACACTCACACTCGTAGTTGGTTTCTGACAGTCACAAGGTCACGGAATGTTGCATATTCACAACACCATGCATCATTGAGTTAATATAACACGATAAAAGGAACCCGCCCCCCAGATGGGTTCGAAACCCCAAGGTTGGGAACCGCTACCTTAGGATCTTGCACTTATTTCGCAAAAAAAATTGCTGAACATTGCCACGTTGGAATGATAATGTTATATATGAGAATTTCTCCTTACCTTTCATTTCGAACACAAAAAATTTGTGAATTTTTGCCACATTTGTCTAATTTCTGGACCACTGTGCAATGCATTAACAACCTGAGGCCTCAAGGACTGCACCCATCCAAAGCACTACACCGCCGTCTCTTGAATTAGTTAACAAGTGCTTATTTAAAGGTATATTTGGCTCTGGATGTTGATGCTTTAGGATACATATTCAAATTTAAAAGTCCATAGTGGTACTTGGCCTACGGAAAACCGCAATAATTCAAGCACACATTAATTAGCTACATTAGGGAGTACTTCATATTCAATTTTCAAAGGGGATACTGCTACCATGATCTTGAGGGAAAAGGGGGATAAGAATTCAAGCAGAATTACACTGAACACATCATTCCTACATGAAATAGAGAAGGGTTTTTCATATCGATTGAATCAATATGATAAAAAAAACATCATTCAGAGGTTAAACATACTGCAGTCGGGAAAATCTGTAAAGTATCCATCCTCGCATCGGCATGTAGGACTTCCGTCCTCGTTCGGAAGACATCCGAAATGGGGAGAAGATAAGCATCCTATATCAGGCAGGCATTCTTCACCATGTTCAGGGAGTCCTAGATATAACATTTTGGAAAACAAGAAAGTCATGAAAATTCATGAAATGAAGATGGTTGATCAGAAAATGCAGATTCAATGGAAACATAGCTTTTGTTGTTTTCAGATACTTGGATTCCAAATAGTTTAATGTTGGAAGGAACTCAGAAATGGGATTGAAATTTGTCTTACAGTTATTATAGGGGGGTCTCACAGTGACCTCCTACCTAGGGTTTCCCCGAAATTCGTTCTTGAAGCTACCGCCAAATGGCCATTTACTGTGTTAAGCTAAAATTATCATAACTCCTAAACTTTGTATTTCAGAAATGTGAAATCAATGCCACATACAACTGAGACTTTGCTCTTTGGATTGAATGTCAACAATACGATTTTGCTAGAAAGGTCAAAGTTGAAACATGCGATTCATTGATGAAAGTCCAAATTTAAAATGTGCTTACCGAAATAGCTAAGGGTGATCCAAAACTTATCCATGGACAGCCCAGTTGTCCAGAGATGTATATATGCTCAGAAGTTGTCATACTTTGGATGTACATAGGATGTCATCACTATGAATCAATATCTTCTCATGCATACTGAGCATTATCTACGCAGAATTCCATTACATCGAAGACACAATTATATCTATTTTATTGGAAGACGGTTTTAGGGAAAGGTGTTTCGAGCATGGGATTTCTTGAGTCATTTTTTCCTTCAACTCTCTCATCTCAAGTCGAAACCCAATAGCTTCTACCATTAGGCCGATGATGTGATATTATAATTGGACCACTGCATGATTTTTTTTAGAATTCGACATAACGGAGGAAACGATGTACCAATCCGTCTTTGGACATCCAAACGTTATGCAAAGGAACTCCCAAGGTCAACTTCTCACGGTCTATCATTGAATGTTCTTGGATGGACGAGCATTCACGTTGTGGCCATTAGAGCCCCTGGGAGGTAGAGCCTGGACAACTTGTTTCCCACTTTTCGACGCATCTGATTGGCTGACGCGCGTGGGCGCCGATCCAGTAAGACCCCTTTGGAGGTCGGGACAACATTTCCCCCACAATAAGTGGTTGACATTTATGCAAATGCAAAAACTTCATGGTGTGAATTCAGGTTAGGCCTCTGAAGCTGTGCCAAGAAATCTATCTAATATAAGGTCATTCGGGGTAGTGTGAGCAATCATGATTTTTTTACTGCTCAGAGGTATCTTATGGCATCAAAAAAGTATGCACCAGGAAGTCATGCAAACCCCAGTAGCACATAGTATTGAAACAACATTGATTCAAAATCCGGACGTTAAACCAACGTTAAATCAATGTTGCTTCAATGTTATGTGCTACTAGGGAATCCTGGTAGATATCTCGTCTAATTGCACAGGTTCAACGGAGAGATGTTTCATTAAACATAAAAATGCCCTTTTTCAACTTTATTAGTTTATTTAGCTCACCTTATTCATCTTTCCCAGTGTGATCAGTACTAACTAATGACAATTTGTTCAAACGGTTGAAGGAGGGTGGAGTTAATTGCGATTACTGAAAGAACTCTGACGTCAGGAGAAAATGCGTGCAGTTCTGACCATTCAAATAAATGCATATAGTAGAAATAGGTTTAGTAGCTTCCATTATCAGCCAAATCCCAGTATAATCAAGTGAAGTATAATTCAGCTCTTGCCAGCTGAGGGCTGATCATCATTGCTCATTATTTCAAATGCCAATTTGTATCATATATGAATCATAATCACTGTTATAACAGGTAGCAGGGAATGTAGAATCGATTTCCTAGGATGTGGAGGTGTTTGACTTGGTGTTAACTGTGGCACTGACAGACGGACTTATGCTGTGGTTGCCACTGAGCCATTAGGTACAGTCTAACTGTTCAATTCCATAAACCGTAGCACCTGGCAGTAGAAACTTTCCAGGTAGGGTTGTTTGGTCAGACTTGCGGCCTAAACCCCCTGACGACGCAGGCTGCCTGACAAATTCCTAAGATAGGATCCTTTGCTGTCCCTTCTCTTTTTAACTACCTTTAGCCTCGCCCCATACCTGCAGGCTGTCTCTAATATTCAGACTCTCATCTCTAAGTTCCGCGCTTCTGGATCCAAAGGTTGGGCATTTTCTGTTGCCCTTGGGTGGTTTCAGACAATTTCAACACCAAATAACTTCTCCTACTATATATATATATATATATATGGAGTAAGAGAAGCTATTTGGTGCCGAAATTGCTTTTAGCATTCGGTAGGCTAAGAAATTCAAATTCAAAATCCCTTCTTTTATCATAAATATAAGTGACAAAGCAATTACAGATGTCATCGATTATCACATTCATATCTAAGTAATGAGCACTCTTGTATGGAGGCAAAACCGTTTCCTGTAATTATAGGCAATCTGGATAAATGTGCCCGATTTCTGCCTGAATGGAAGCATTGTTGATAGCTACTAAATCGTCAATATAGCAGAATGTGAATGTGTATGCTTCCGGATTGGGGGTTTCATTCATATGCTTTGATTCATGATAAAAAAGGAAGAGCTTTGCCATATTAGTGGAATAGTTGCTGCCCATCGGAATTCCAATTTGCTGTCTAAAGAATCTAGTACCTAATTGGATGTAATTGTTTTCTAAACAGCCTTTCAGGAGGGCAGAAAAATATGATTTACTCACGAAAGTGTATTTAAAGGTAAATCATGTTCCGGCATAGTTTTCAAATAGTTCAAGAATGTTGTCAAACAAAATATCCAAAGGAATTTTTGTATATAATGTAGAGAATTCCCAAGACATAATGGAAGAGGCTTTTTTGGATTCATTTAGGGTCTTAATTGCATGTAATATTTTGCTGTTACTTTTCACGATCCAGCAACAGTGGCATGTTTTACATCTTGATTTTATCTTCTCGCAAAGTCTGTCGAGAATGCCATTTAAAAGAAGCGAAGACCCTTTAAAGCAAGTGCCCACTGAACTTGCTATGAATCGAAATTTAACTGGGGTTTTATGAAACTTTGGATTGGCGAATAGGAATGGTAACTTCATATTTCTCTCTTCTACCTCCACATTGAATTTACTATTAATTCTCATGAGAGAACTCAGAATTCTATCTTGACTCTCTTCAACCTGCTCATAGGTTGGGCTCTCCATGATTTCTTTCTTCATGATCATCCCATATAATTTTTTACAAATGAAACAAAAGTTGTTGCTTGCTTTATCAATTACAGTGATGACTAAATTCTCTTGAAGTTTCAAAAGTGCAGCATCCAGTTCCGTTTTACTGATATCAAAATTATTCTCAGAGATCTTTGGGATAAATTGGCGTAGTAGAAACCTAACGCGCCCAGAGATGTGAATCTTCCATTCCAAAAAGGCTTTTGGAGGAATTCCGGCTTTAGTTCCGTTTTACTGATATCAAAATTATTCTCAGAGATCTTTGGGATAAATTGGCGTAGTAGAAACCTAACGCGCCCAGAGATGTGAATCTTCCATTCCAAAAAGGCTTTTGGAGGAATTCCTGCTTTAAAAGATGCACATTTAATAAACTTGTCTAAAGCCATCACAAATTGTGAAAAGAATTCCTTCTTATTTAATTTCTTGTTAATTCTATATTTACTGCCTTTTCCAAAGAGAGCCCTGAGTTTAACATTTTCGATAATGTCTAGGTCACCAGTAAGAATGTGCCTATGATCAGGAAAGTGGGACTGAAAAAAGTGCACTAATGGTGTTAACGAATTTTTATTATTATTTTGAAATATAGACACAGGGAACTCCATGCCACCCAGTTTCAGCCTCATACGTTTCCCCTTTTTGCTGACGATAAAAAATATATTTGGAAAACAACCCATCCAAAAGCTGTGCTCTGGGGAAACGCTCAGCAATAGTTGAATTTTTTCTTAAATCAACATCGCGTCCGTTATGCGTGCGACAGCTGCTATTTTTCTATTTCTGCCCGATTCGCCAGGATCTTTGAAAACGTTACGTCCCCAAGAAATATGCCCCCTAAAAATATTTTGGAAATTTGGCATTTGAGCTGAGTGCTTCACCAGTCACGTACTTGCCATGCTACAGCTTTCCATGGGTCTCCGTTTGTTTGAAGCAAAGAGAACTATTTAAAGAATATGTTCCCCGAAAAGGTGGCATGGCGTGTATCATATGGCGTGTATCACCCAAGTGGAATATTTCCTGAACTCACCATGGGAATAGCTACATATATCAGTCAGTCACGATCGTCTATATATAATGTGAAAGTAGAATTATGTCTTTACTCAGCTAGTCATCAGGTACTTTTTTGCCAAATTTAAACTTTCTAGCACCCTCCGTTTTGCTGTATCCATACCCCCAGGGGATGGATAAAAAAGTTTGCATTTTTCCTTATCTCATCGTGTCGGTATGCACGTCCATGCCACGTATACGCTTTCCATGTCTCTCCGTTTTATTCAAGCAACGGGACATGGAAGGCAAGAGAAGCCAAAAGAAAACATGGAACAGCCGGGACTTGAAGCCAGGCCTCACGATTACCGGTCACAAGTACTACCACTACACCATTTAAACGTCGACATGCTATAGTGTCTCTCGATGGCATCCTTATCCATCACGACGTATATTTTTTAAAAAACTTCTCCCCCCCAAAATGTGTACCCCCAGGGCATATACCTCCAAAGTCGGATTTTTTCTGAACTCTGCATCCCAAAAGGTACATGTGTACTAATTTTCAGATTTCTAA
>CAJPEV010006416.1:0-10272 GCA_905338385.1 Darwinula stevensoni
CGCCTTCTGCCTCCTCTTTCTCCTTCCAGTTGGACACACCTGAAGGCTACCCGTGCGCCTGTCGAGACTGTCCAGAGGCCTGCCCGATGTCTCTTCCATTTGCAAATGGATTACATTAAAGTTGGGATAGTACATATGTAGTACATATATAGGGTATGGGGGAAAATATGACTCATGACTTGTATCCTCTCACTCTCTGCCCTCACTGGAGCTGTTTTCAAGAAGCGAGTCTTTCACATAGATTGATTTGTTCTTTAACAGTCCTTTGAAATAATTTTTTTTTCTTTTGCTCGGCCAAGGCCATGCACAAATCTTCAAAAGAAATAATAAAATGAAAGCAGAGAGGGTTTCTTCCCTTCCGAGAGACTAGACACCCCTCACCTCGGTCTCAGCGGTAAACCAAAGGCAAATCGTTAAAAACATTGAAGAGAAACTGAGTTAACATTTAATGATCTGCCATTCATTGGAGAAACACAAATGAAAACCATATACAAGAAAAGGCAACTTAGAGAATGAATTACGATGAAAGAGACGGTCGATGTGCCCTTGATGAAATGCAACCATGGTGTGAAGACGTTTCCTCCTCTCCAATCAGTGGCGGTTCCAGGGAGCGACTCCCCCCACCCCCTGCCCTGCCCCTCCTCCTCCAGAGAAATCGCAATTTATTATACAATGGAACGGAAGCTATGATAGGAATTAAAACCCTTATTAAGTCTCCTACGAATCGAAAGTATGAGAAATTGTATCATCCTGAGAGTTCTGTTTGAGGAGGAAGCATACAACTCGATGAGAGGATACCAATACCCATCCATTACTCTGAAGCAATGGAAGGCCCGCGTACAAAGGATTTACATTTTCCAGCTACATAGACCTATTTTTAAATGGGGCACCATGGATCGGTACGGACACCATGGGTAAGCGTCTGGGGACCTATGCGTCATCACCATAATCATCCCAAAGATGAAGTTCGGTTGGCCCAAAAATCATCACACAAATAAGACTTGAGCTTTCGAACCATGACTCCATTGATCCCTGATACGAAGGGCGTACCAAAAGTATCGAGAAACGGCTATAATTTTATTAATATGTCTGCCACGAAAATCTAATCCAGTTTCTTTCAATGTGTAACAAATACGCAATGCCCATTCAGAGTTCAAGTTGCTCTCTCTTATGATTAACAAAATACAAGTGAAGATGGACAAACTTACACTAAAAATTACAGACGAAAGAAAGCAAGCAGTGGCGTCCCACGGGATTTCCGCCATTAAAAGCCAAGGAGGTCCCTCGTCAGCCAAAAGTGATGTTAACGGCATTTTGGGACCAGGAAGGCATAATCCACCATGATTTCCTACCTGAGGGCCGATTCATCAATTCGACTTACTACTGCTTTGCGGTCAGAGAAGTCCACCATCGCCCGCGTCAACGCGCTTTCGGGGATGAAAAGCAGAGGAATCTTGCTGGAGCAGGACAACGCAAGGCCCCACACCGCAGCAGCAACCATGGCCGAGCTAGCGCGTCTCGGCTGGAGTACGCTAAGCCGCCCACCCTGCAGCCCAGATTTGGCGCCTTCGGATATTGCCCTCTTCCCAGAGATGAAGAAACACTTGCGTGGCAGGTTCGATTCGATTCTCGCGAAGAGAATGAAGAAAAACGAAGACAGTGCAGAACAAGATCGGCAAGGAGTGGTTCAGGGCATCGATCCACAAATGTGAATCGGGTGGCAGAAATGCGTCCACCTCAAAGGGGACCCAGTGGAGAAGGTTCATGACGATCCACAAGTTGACTCAATGTGTTGTTGCGTCTGTAATTTCTGGTCCATGTGTTCCTTTCACTGCCTGTATTTTGTTAATCACAAGAGAGAGCAACTTGTAATTCTGAGTGTGCATTGCGCATTTGTTACACATTGAAGGAAACTGGATTAGATTTTCGTGGGAAACACATTAAGAAAGTTATAGCCAGAGTCTCGATACTTTTGGAACGTCCTTCGTAGTTACAGTTCGATACACCTGAAGGCTATTCGTGCCGTCCTTTTCTTTATGCAAATGGCTTGCACTAGAGTTGGAAAAATACTCGTGTATTTCAATTTCATTCCGCCCCTGGCTCCCTTTTTAAAAACTGGTCGGCTAGTTGCGTACAGACCCAACGAGGAAAGAGAGGTGGGACTCAATTGGCAAGTGTGACGTCATCGGACTCAGGCCTCCTATTTCGTAGCATGTGGTCCCCTGAGTTTGTTCCCAGGCTAGAGTCCCGCTTTTCCTACTTCGTCGAGTCACCCACAAAGGAGATTTTCCTTCGTGGGTGACGTGTACAAGGTCCGGTTAGCTTCGATCTCTTTCAATGATGGTTCAATATGGAAATCGGTTTCCTATGGGAATAAGATTTTCTACGTCTCACGGATTCCCCTGAGAACCGTAATGTAATCGGATCGGTTTAAAGTTAAATGGGTCTGGTGCATGTCACCCGACGAAAGGTCCATGCATACGGTCGGTTGCGATCGGTATGCCAGAAGTGATGAATACCAGAAGGCCACGAGCTGGTTCCTTAAAGTGCAGATATGTTGTACATAGCTCTGCGACCATTTCAGATGGATGACGATGCGAGGAAAACGCGAGAATCGTCCGATAAAAGTGCGAACCGAGACACCTGTCTATTCCTGATAAAAGAAAGCCATGGACATGGAGTTTGAGAAAACAAGCGAATCACCACCTTTCCCCATCGCGTGTGCCGATGCAAGTGGCTCCCACAGTCCTCGTGGCAAGATCCCCGTTCGTCCGTGTATCAGGTGAGGATGGCGGAAACGGAGTCGAACGCGAGCTGGGACGCGAGGATCGCGAAGTGCTAGCAGGAAATCCGCGGTGAAAAGAACGTGTGTGGCTGTTTCCCGCCGGCGCAGGTGCTTTGATACCGATCGCGTGATGAACGAAGAGAATCCGTGCCCCTAATGTCGTGGGTGTGAGGGACGGGCACGGTCGTCGGTTTTCCGAGGACGAATCGACTTTAAATATTGTCATTTTTTATGGGTTCTTTTAAGGGATTACCGTAAAATAAATGGGTTCGTGCCTTGTTGGCACCATGGCGGAACCGCAGGATTTCATTTAATGGTCTCTATGTCAAGTGGTCGGTATCATGAGTTTGAAGAAAACCTTCATCTCAGATGTAATTATTTTTTTTGGCAGGTGCTGTTGGAACGACATGCTGCATCATACGACTATAGGAGCAATTTTCTTCGCATTTGCGGTCTTTCTCATTCGAGTGAGTCATGGAGTTCTCCTCTCTTTCCCCGAACTCGAAAAATGGCCTCGGTACGATCGGCTTTCACCTTCAAGTCACGCCTGATGAAAGTTAATTTTGAGAACGTGGTTTCACGAAGAACTACGCCTGTATCTTAAACGTTCTCCTCGATGGGCTGAAAATAAAAAGGGAAATGCATGGCTTGAATTCTTCAAATAGCCAGAAAGGATAACGTGAAGAGAAATGGCCTGTGAAAAAATAATGGAGTTCCCTGGGCTTCTCGAGATTGCCGATCGAATGTGGTCCTTTTGTAGCAGGTGAGTTGAAATGGCTTCGGTCGAAGATTCCGATGAGCTTGGATTCACGGATGGACTTTGGAGAATCGCGTGGTTCTTGGGCCTCGTTCGTTTCGCCTTCTCGGATTTCGCCACACCGAGGCTAACTTGGAGAGCTGGACGGCGTGAAACTCGGAGGGAATGACCTTGAATTCGCGAGCTCGATTGCCTCCGTTTTCGCCTCCAGTCTTTCTCCCTGGTCGCTGTGCGATCCGAGGAAGCGAGGCAGATGCTGTGCGTCTCTCTCCCTCTCGAGTTATGGCGCCGACGCGATCGAGGAAATCAAAATGTTTGCATCCTTCATTGTCTCTACGTACCTGCGACAAAAATTAGCATATTCTAATGGGTATAGATTCTGCTCGCATTCGAACTCGATACCCACGACCGATTCGTGAGCAGGGGGGGATATAATCTAAAATTAACATTGAATCGAAGTATGCCCCGAGATAAGGAGGGATGGAAGTCGCAGGATTCCCCTCGAGCGAACGCGAGGGGTTTCATCACCGTGCATTTTCCATCCGGACTTCCTCGATGAGAGGCTTCGGCTGGGACACGCTCGAGAACGGTTCCTCAATCTTGTCTCGTGGGACTCGCTGGTAAGGCCACGGTGCACGTTGCAGAGTCCCTAGGCGCCAAATATCAGAAGAACAAATTTTGAATTCGCACTTCGGACGTGTCGGAAGGGATGGTGTCAGCAGCATCAGGGGACGAAGGAAAGCCGGGGGAATTCACTTCTTCAAAACTTCATGCAGATTTCCTTTAAAATATTTGAAGTTATTCTCAAAATATAATGCATGAATGATTTTGCGTTTTTCAACTTCCAATATTACAATTTCGAACGTTTTATAATAATAATAATAAATTATTATACCCATTAAAGAACAGCTAAGCTTTGTTTTTCTGCACTGGAAACTTTGGGGGAAGCGAGTGTTTGAAATGGAATGAAGTTACAAATCGACTACACGGACATGTATTATAGAAAATTGCATTGCACATAGCAGTCGATGTTCCACATTGCGTCAACCGTGATCGCCGTAGTATCCTGCCTTTTTTATGCGCTCCACACTTAGAAACATTTGTTCGTGAAGATGAAACCAGGTAATCCGACACGGTGGGTCCTGTTTTCATTTCAGCATTTCAGAAACAAGATGCAAAAAAAGAGGGGATGGGTCTCTCACGTCTTCCTTAATCTGGACGGTATCACCCCATTCCGAATTCTGGAACAAGATTATGTCGTAGCCTCTTCCTCGTGAACCACTTGCAGAAATCCGTGTCTCAGTTCTCCAGAAATCATTGCATGAAAGATGGACAGATGATCCCATCCACTTATTGAGATCTCTTTCCTTTTTCCCATGCTGCTGTCATTGCTTGTAGGATCAGAGCGTGCCACATTCTTGAAATTCGAAGCTAGCATTTTCAATGTTGGCTCGTATTGCATATATGGTGCTGAAGTGAAACACGGGTATATCAGTGTGGAAATGAATGCTGACTGATGCTGACTGCTTCAAGACCCATCAAGATGCTGACTGCTTGTGCCATGTGATGAGTTCGTTTTTGTACAATAGGAGACCGAGGTGCGGAAAGCTGACGATGATCCCCATTGTGTCATCTATGATCGCTGTGGCGTCCATGGTGGGATCGTTGGACCATCTCCTATACCCTGCGTATATAATGGCCCTCCGATTCCCATTCCCTCTTCGAACCCTATTTACGAGACTCTCCTGGAAACATGTCCTGAGTTCTTCCAGGACTTGAGTGAGCAAAAAAAATAGCTTTTCAACCATATTCCACACGATTTGTTTCCGAAGCTTATGCTTGGTGGATAATTTTTCTGCATGTTTGTGAATGCTATCGACTTCTGTAGTTGCTCCCTGTAATCATTCGGTATTTGCTTCGAGCCACCTTTCATAGTAAAAGATGATCATTCCTCTGTATCGTATAGATGACGGTGAAGATGTGACAGTGTGCTGTCATGAGAACCAGGTCACTGCGATGGTGGATAGTCTCTCTCTCCCAAGGCAATTTCTGGCTGGTTGCCCCTCATGCTACCGAAACTTTCTGCAACACATCTGTTATATCACCTGCTCACCCATTCAGTCCACCTTCTTGAAAGTCACAAAGGCATTCCCAAGTGATGAAAAGCCTGGTGAGTTTCAGAACTCTCTTTTGTTCCAATGAACAAAAAGGTCGGCCTTAGGCACATGCCACACGTGCATAGGGCTCAAAATCACTAGAGGCGTCAAAACGTAACCATATGTATGAAGCAATTATTTTTGTCACCCTCAGTTTTACTTCAGAAAATGGAAGTGCCTTCCGTTTTATTGTCATTTTGGACGCTAGGGATTGACCTTTCTCCCTTCGGGGTGGGGAGCCGTTGGGAATCTCTTTTCAGGGAGCACCGAATTAGTTAAGGCCGGCCCTACGTAGGTGTCATTTGCGTGATGAACTAAAATTACTTGTCAGGTCTCCTCATGATCGAAAAGAAATTTGCGACAATGTGAACAATTTTGTTTGGGTGGAAGCGCATGAGAAATACCAATATTCATTCATTCTTCCGTTCTAGGTCAAATGGCTGTTGGAGAGATGGACTACTACATTTCCGAAGCATATGTAGATGGGACATATGACTCTTGCGATAACGTCCGCTATGGGCCAACAGCAGATCTTGCATTGCCATTCCTTTGTGGTTTCAATCAAAATTGCATGCCACATGACATGTTCAATTACTTGGGTAACATTTCGAATGGGCAGGCTCCTTTCCAGATCAACTATTTGTATCAGACTCAGGACGAAGTGAATGGCTTCAAGCCTATGAATGCCACAATCGTGGAATGCTCGGAACCGGTGGATCCAGATGCAGTGAGTCTCGTTTCCCCCATATTCCATCCACTCGCATCGACGAGATGGAACGCCATTCCCTGCAGCGTCCTCAAAGTCGTCTGACCGCCTTCTGCCTCCTCTTTCTCCTTCCAGTTGGACACACCTGAAGGCTACCCGTGCGCCTGTCGAGACTGTCCAGAGGCCTGCCCGATGTCTCTTCCATTTGCAAATGGATTACATTAAAGTTGGGAAAGTACATATAGGGTATGGAGGAAAAATGGCTCATGACTTGTATTCTTTCACTGTCTGCCCTCACTGGAGCTATTTTTCCGAAACCTGTATTGTACATCGACTGGTATTTTTTTTTAAACAGTCCTTAGTAATTTCTTTTAAAACGATTTCGCCAAAGCAAATCCATGTGCAAATATTAGAAATTGAAAATGGAGAGGGACTTTTTGTCCCTTTTGAGTGGCTAGACCCTTTTTACCTCTTTTTCAGATGTAGCCCGAATTGAAATCCGTATTAACTTAGAACAGATACTCAGATATTTGCTGCATTGCCTTCGCATCGGGGAAAAAGTTCCGAAAACCATGTAGAGGATCTCGGGAAGTCTCTCCCCCCCCTCCCACACTCTCCCCCATGGATAATTTCTACATTGACCACTCTCCCTAATACCAGTTCGAGTTATGTAAGAAGATACGTTAGACACATCCTTCTATTCAAAATGAAGGATTCCAGAAAATAGCTCCAACGTGGAAAGAAGTTGCGTTGGTTAAAATTCGTTGGTCATTTTTGCCATGCCCTGTACTTTTTCTCATGCCACTTGAGAGAATCTTTTTTATTGAAAAATCAGCAAAGGACGTGACAGTCGTGCCCGATTCAATCAGAAAACCGATGAACTGCAGCTGAAAGCAAAATGCATGCTTTATGTTGCCGATTCTGTTGGAGACGTGCTCGAGATAAAATCCCTGGGGGAATCAAGAGGACGATGGGATCTCTTTGGCATTTTGAACTCGTGCGCTCGTCTCGTGAATCGGGAATTCACGACCTCAGTTTACGTTTGGCTCGTTCGTTCACGACTACACCCTTTCAGCGGCAGTTCTCATGAAAGGCAGCAGTTCCAGCACGGCGAAGAGAGCAGAACCGATTCGAGTCCCCACCGATCAGAAAGCCTTCGATGCGATTCGGCGGGACATTCTTCCCCCTGTCCCATCCCTTTTAGCAATCATCCATCAACTCCATCAACTGGTGATGGAGTTGATGGACCCGACGGAGACGTCGGAGTCTCCGTCGTCGAACGGTCGGACCGACAGCTGGCTTTCAACTACCACCTTGTCGACTAAACTTTCCTGCGAACCAGCGAGTGTTCGATTCTTTTTGGANGGCTCCTTTCCAGATCAACTATTTGTATCAGACTCAGGACGAAGTGAATGGCTTCAAGCCTATGAATGCCACAATCGTGGAATGCTCGGAACCGGTGGATCCAGATGCAGTGAGTCTCGTTTCCCCCATATTCCATCCACTCGCATCGACGAGATGGAACGCCATTCCCTGCAGCGTCCTCAAAGTCGTCTGACGCGGAAGACGGAGGAGAAAGAGGAAGGTCAACCTGTGTGGACTTCCGATGGGCACGCGGACAGCTCTGACAGGTCTCCGGACGGGCTACAGAGAAGGTAAACGTTTACCTAATGTAATTTCAACCCTAAGTACATATAGGGTATGGAGGAAAAATGGCTCATGACTTGTATTCTTTCACTGTCTGCCCTCACTGGAGCTATTTTTCCGAAACCTGTATTGTACATCGACTGGTATTTTTTTTTAAACAGTCCTTAGTAATTTCTTTTAAAACGATTTCGCCAAAGCAAATCCATGTGCAAATATTAGAAATTGAAAATGGAGAGGGACTTTTTGTCCCTTTTGAGTGGCTAGACCCTTTTTACCTCTTTTTCAGATGTAGCCCGAATTGAAATCCGTATTAACTTAGAACAGATACTCAGATATTTGCTGCATTGCCTTCGCATCGGGGAAAAAGTTCCGAAAACCATGTAGAGGATCTCGGGAAGTCTCTCCCCCCCTCCCACACTCTCCCCCATGGATAATTTCTACATTGACCACTCTCCCTAATACCAGTTCGAGTTATGTAAGAAGATACGTTAGACACATCCTTCTATTCAAAATGAAGGATTCCAGAAAATAGCTCCAACGTGGAAAGAAGTTGCGTTGGTTAAAATTCGTTGGTCATTTTTGCCATGCCCTGTACTTTTTCTCATGCCACTTGAGAGAATCTTTTTTATTGAAAAATCAGCAAAGGACGTGACAGTCGTGCCCGATTCAATCAGAAAACCGATGAACTGCAGCTGAAAGCAAAATGCATGCTTTATGTTGCCGATTCTGTTGGAGACGTGCTCGAGATAAAATCCCTGGGGGAATCAAGAGGACGATGGGATCTCTTTGGCATTTTGAACTCGTGCGCTCGTCTCGTGAATCGGGAATTCACGACCTCAGTTTACGTTTGGCTCGTTCGTTCACGACTACACCCTTTCAGCGGCAGTTCTCATGAAAGGCAGCAGTTCCAGCACGGCGAAGAGAGCAGAACCGATTCGAGTCCCCACCGATCAGAAAGCCTTCGATGCGATTCGGCGGGACATTCTTCCCCCTGTCCCATCCCTTTTAGCAATCATCCATCAACTCCATCAACTGGTGATGGAGTTGATGGACCCGACGGAGACGTCGGAGTCTCCGTCGTCGAACGGTCGGACCGACAGCTGGCTTTCAACTACCACCTTGTCGACTAAACTTTCCTGCGAACCAGCGAGTGTTCGATTCTTTTTGGAATCGGTTGCATTTGACGTTCTCGTTAAATTTTAGGGCTGAGGAAGAAATGACAGATTTCCCGAAATAACGAGGAACGCTGGAAACGGGAAGTTCTATCGGAGTAAGCTTGAAAGCATGGTTGCCTCCATTCGAGAACAATAGTCATCGATCCAAAAGTAAACTGGCTTTGGGGATGCAGGAGTGTAGATGGATGGATGGATGGATGGATGGATCTGGGATCTGTAGATGGGTCTGAGACGTAGATCCTCAATGCCCAAGGCCGCACTCGACAGCGTTTTTTATTTTATTTTTTTATCTCTGACCGTTCGCACGACCGAAGAGGTCGGTAGATCACTTCCGAGGAAGGTGGGGACCCACGAAGATCTTCATGCTGATATGATCCATGCTTTGGATCGGATTTATGATTTGGGGGATCCTAGGCAAATAAACGTGCTGGGGCCCTCCTTGACCTTGGGAAAAAGCTGCCACTCTCAGCGGCGCGTGCACGGTACGCTCTTGCAAACGGTTCACGTGCTAAAGGAGTCTCGGAATTTCTGCGTGCGAAAGCCGAGAAACTTCTCGAAACTCATCGGCCACCCGTTGCCGTACGCAGTGTTACCGAATGATCGGGGCTGGTGTACAGACGGCGGGAACGCCGAGAGGGAGGCCTTGCACCCGTTTGGGACAAATCTATCTCTATCGGAGCTGGCCCTGCAGGTAATGGGCCTCACCTTCGGCGGGGAACGGGCTTCATTTTCTACGGGGAATGAGGCTTCACCTTATACGGGGAATGGGGCTTCACCTTCGGCATCAGGACGTCCTTGTCTCTGGCGCTTATTCCTTCCCTAAATCTGCTCTTCTGTTAACTCATTACCTCCGTGCCCGACGACCAGTTGGTGCCGAGTTTCACAAGGTCGTCAAGGCTTTCGTGCGCAGAAATCCAACTCGACCGCTCTATCTCTCCCCCATACCCCCCTCCCCTCTTCCCTCTTCCCCCTCCCCCTTACCCCCTCCCCCCTTCCCTCTTCCCCCTCCCCCTTACCCCCCGACGCTCCTCTCGGGCGTCCGCCAT
>CAJPEV010006417.1:0-10267 GCA_905338385.1 Darwinula stevensoni
TGGCCATATTCCCCCAAGTTACCCTATCTCTTTCTGTGTCTTCACTTCTTTCTTGTCTTAATGATTAATTTTCATTCAATTTGTCTTCTTCTTCTTGCTCTAAGTTCAAGTGCAAAATAGAGCTCGTTCACGAGTCGTTAACGCAGTCGGATAAAATCCATCACGTCTGCGAGAGCCCAGAACCCCTCAAAATGTGACAGTCCTTAAAGGCGACTCTTCAGGTATTCCGCCCCTTTACGACTCGAGAGTGGCAATGGATACAAGTCCAACCTTATCGTCCCGCGAATAATCACCTCTGAACGATTCAGCAAGGCGAAGCGTTCACATATCGCTTTGTTTGTCTCCTTGATATGCCCGCGGGAATCGCGAAGTCTCGCTCTTTCGCCTTCATTCCGACATGCGCTTATTCTCCCCAATCGTCGAAATCCACCTGAAAGAGGAATCCCGACCTGATCCGGGCCCCGATACGGAAGCAGAAGCAGCCATGAACACTAAGTAATTCAAGCGGGATATCCGGCAACACTGGGGAAAGGGACTCCAGCCCCCTCCATAAGGCGACAGCTAATTTCATTCATAGCGGAACGGTGCACGCAACAAAAAGAGCACTTTCTGTGATCTGAAAGGCAATACCATTCCTTTGGCTACACTTCTTTCTTCAAAGACATTCCAGGAGGCGCAAAATGGGGAGTGTGGATTTTAAAAAAATGTAGAAAGGAAATTCAAATCATTCATATTCAGTGTTCTCCGCAACCTGGGGGAAATGGAGCTTCGAATTTCATCAATAGTTTTTTTTTGCACTGCAAGTTATGCCTAATTTCGTAGCTCTATCCTCTCAGAAAGGGATTCCGACCGATTCAAATTTCTGGCCGACCGAATTCACATTTCTGGCCGACAGATTCAAATTTTTGGCCGACCGAATTCTTCGTTGGCTAGATTAGTTCCATTCCCTTGGCGTTTCCGGGTTTCAATCCGGTACGAGTGAAATATTGTCGCAATCAAGTTATTTGTATTGGATGTATTATCTGCAACATTATCAGCAGCCGAGTAATCGGAAAGGCACAATATAAAATGCTTTTTGAGATTTCATGAGAGCTCGCTATCACGGCAACCAGCAGCATTTTCATGGCTTTCTAACGCGAATCGTGTTCAGTAGAGAATTATTGTCCGAGCGGTAAGGGACGCCTATCCGCAGTCACATGGACATAATCGAAATGCATTCCAGTGTTTCGGAGCGCTCATGGCATTCCCGATTGGACGGCCCTTGTCTTGCTGCTGTTGTACCCAAACGTTTCGTGCGACCATGCGTAGGTCCCCCCAGTCCTGTTACTTTGGGTCGTCTTGGGTATCCTAAATCCAACCGCGATAATTTGTCTCTGCTGAAGATATGGTCAGGAAGCACGTAATCGATGCATATAATATCTTAATACAATTTTCATGGAAATGAGGCGGGATTTCCATGTGGGGCGAGTCAAGTAGGATTTCATTCACCCAGATGAAACATTTACGACATTTTCCTAAGAAAGGACATCATGTGATATGAAGACCATCCTATACCTACACTCTTAGAAAAAGGGGAGCGATTTTTCTCACAAAAGAGAGTAAAATAGCTAACTCCAGTTTCACCCCCCTTCCACTCTGGGAAAGGAGAGAATTTGCTCCATCACCAAGGAGTAAAATTGCTCTCATCAGATAATGATAGAGATGTCATGCAAATATTAAAATTCCCATACATAATGTGTGTCGCTTTTACTATAATCATACAGGCGATGACCTACCTCTGACTGTACCGATTGCAGCACAGGTCAGAGGATGGATCAAGTCTTACAGGTTCCGTGGAGTATCCGGGATATCAGTCCCTTATTGCCCCGATTAAGTGCAATAAATGATTAAATGAAGTTCACGGACACTATTTATTTTATTATTTATATCTAGATCCGCGGATAAAACCAAGCGCTTTTTTTATTATAATAAAAGTAGCTAATGGTATGGTGGGCCCCGCTGTCAGTGGTGGACCGTCACATGACTCCCGAATAATAGGTCGTTAAAACAATTACATGTCCGTCTTTTCGATTTTAAAATAAATATAAATACCTCTTCTCTTTGGTTCGCAATGAACTGCCTAGAAAAGTCTGTGCATAGATCTGTGCAAGACTCCTGCTAGCATTTCGAATAAAAGGGTCGGGAAATTAGATGGAACCCAAAAGAGTTTGCATTTCCGCGATTCGAAATCCTGGTGAATGCCGTGCTCTTGGATTTCTTGAGGATGAATTGGCCCGGACTAATGTGATGAGGCGGGGACACGGAGAAGGAATTCTGCGTGGATTTGCGTCGATTGCATGTCTTTGTGGGGGGTTCTAGGGGAGATAAAGGACTCGTACCCATTGGGACGGTGAGGACGTTATCGGGTGGGTTCCACGGAATCCACTCGACCGTCGGGGTGGCTTCAAGTGTCTCTCAGAGCTCGGAGGCGGCGCGGGTTACGGCCGCGACTTCATACAGTGCTTTTACTCAAGATCTATTCGGTCTTTTCAAAGTGTCTGGGATATTCCATAGACGTACGCTTTCTTCAACATTCGCCTTTAATCCTGGGCGGTGTTCCCATCCAAATTAGGTAATTCTAACAAGAAGAAAGGTGACTAAAATTCCAAAGAAGCACATGATAGGGATAGAGAAGGACATAGAGGATCAAAATGGACTCGCGGCAGATATTTCCGAATGCTTACGGGCGGGACCCAGGTGGTGCGACATAGTCATTCTCATACAAGGAGAGAATTTTTATTCCTGCAAAGGGATTCTCGCCTCCGTCTCCTCATACTTTCGCAACATGTTCTCAGTTTGATGCAATGGATGAAGGTAACAGTGGGCTTTCAAGACTCCTGCTGGCCTCTATTTCCGCGAATCGGAATCCTGATAAATGTGGAGTCCTGCTCTCGGATCTCTCGAGGATGAATTGACCCGGACTAGAGGATGAGGCGGGGAGATAGGGAGGGAATTTTAGATGGCTTTGGCTCGATTGCATGTCTTTCATGGGAGCTGCATATTCAGGGAGAGATAAGGGACTCGCATCGGTTCCCACGGTGACGACGATATCGGGTGACTTTCATGTACTCCGTCGACTATCGGGGTTGTTTTAAGGTGTTTCTCGGAGGCCGTGCATGTTTTCCTATTACGACTGCGCCATCATCCAGTGCCGTTACCGAAGATCCCTTCTGTCTTTTCCGAAAAAGTGTGAGAGATAGTCCATATACGTATATTTTCCTCAACATTCGCCTTTAATCGTGGGCGGCGTTCGCATCAAAATTAGGTAATTCTCAGAAGAAGAAGTATGGAACTTAAAATTACAAGGAAGAACCTGCATGCAATGAAGAAGGACATGGAGAGAAGGACGTCAATCTTTTAATATTAGTATAACCACCTATCAGGCACGTTTATTCTTGCAGGAAGGATGGCAACTACAGCCAGGAAGGAATTGATCGCAATCGAGAAGGACTTGGAGGATCACAACGGCCTCGCGGCGGACATCTCCGAGTGCCTCAGGGCGGGACCCAGCTGGTGCGACGTCGTCCTCCTCGTCCAAGGCGAAAAGTTTCACTCCTACAAGGGCATCCTCGCCGCCGTCTCCCCCTACTTCCGCAACATGTTCTCCACCGACTTCNGGAAAGGTCCTTTCTCGGGCTTAGGGCACGCGAGGAGAGATGTTTAATGCTATTAACGAAAATATTATCGGGGCCAGGGGTTTTATTAGGGGAAACTTTAATCGCGGCCTCGATCTCATCGAGCGTTATTTCGTGAGAGCTTTCTGTGAGGGAGAGAGATACTCGGGTTTAGAGGTAGAGGTCTGAGAGAGAGAGAGAGAGAGAAGTTACAGATTTTCTTTTCGAGATCGAGTCAAACCTCTGGGGGTTGCGACGCCCCAGGGAGCTGGGGGGTTCAGTCATTGCTTCCAGCAGAAGTAGATGCAAAAACGGAGGCTTTGCTCTCATCACTGCAGTGAGTCCCGCCGTCGAATTTAAGGGGTCTACCTTTTGCTGTTTCTAGGGTTGCCGACCCTGCTCACTCACCAAGCGTTTCATCGAATATCAAGCATGAACACCTCGTTATTTGCGACATAGTGACTGTTAATGGTTTTTTAATTTGGGTCAATTCCCTTTGGGTCAAGGGCAGGTAAACACATTCCCTGTGGGAGTTGAGCCAACTGCTCCCATTTGGAAGTGCGGAGGTCCAGACGCTCGTGCGTTTTTGGACTCCGACGATGACATGATGGCTGGAGCCATGGAGCAGCCTCCAGCCTGCAGCGATCCGGTGTCGATCGGGTCTAGAGGAGGCAGCAGTTGCTGAATATTCAACTCGGGAGGCTTGGGCGCTGACCGCCATTCCAACTTAGTCAGCATAGGATATCTTCATCTTCATCTCGCCGCGCCCGGTCACGAACATTTTCTTGTCAGAAGTGGCAGAAGAACAGCAGAAAATCCCGCCTCCACCGTCTGAGTAATGAGTGACATCAAAATACCAAATAATTCCACTTGACGAGACAGATCTTCCTCTTAACATTATCAATTCGTGAATACCAACTCCCCTTTTTTGAACGGAAGAAGATAAAGAGAGAAATCCACTGCAATCAGTGAAAAGACAGGCACTATTTCCACCCGGCACCGGAATAAGCACTGATTTGAAATTTGATAATAGGTCGTTAAAACAATTACATGTCCGTCTTTTCGATTTTAAAATAGATATAAATACCTCTTCTCTTTGGTTCGCAATGAACTGCCTAGAAAAGTCTGTGCATAGATCTGTGCAAGACTCCTGCTAGCATTTCGAATAAAAGGGTCGGGAAATTAGATGGAACCCAAAAGAGTTTGCATTTACGCGATTCGAAATCCTGGTGAATGCCATGCTCTTGGATTTCTTGAGGATGAATTGGCCCTGACTAATGTGATGAGGCGGGGACACGGAGAAGGAATTCTGCGCGGATTTGCGTCGATTGCATGTCTTTGTGGGGGGTTCTAGGGGAGTTCTAGGGTGCTTGTTCTAGGGGAGATAAAGGACTCGTACCCATTGGGACGGTGAGGACGTTATCGGGTGAGTTCCACGGAATCCACTCGACCGTCGGGGTGGCTTCAAGTGTCTCTCGGAGCTCGGAGGCGGCGCGGGTTACGGCCGCGACTTCATACAGTGCTTTTACTCAAGATCTATTCGGTCTTTTCAAAGTGTCTGGGATATTCCATAGACGTACGCTTTCTTCAACATTCGCCGTTAATCCTGGGCGGTGTTCCCATCCAAATTAGGTAATTCTAACAAGAAGAAAGGTGACTAAAATTCCAAAGAAGCACATGATAGCGATAGAGAAGGACATAGAGGATCAAAATGGACTCGCGGCAGATATTTCCGAATGCTTACGGGCGGGACCCAGGTGGTGCGACATAGTCATTCTCATACAAGGAGAGAATTTTTATTCCTGCAAAGGGATTCTCGCCTCCGTCTCCTCATACTTTCGCAACATGTTCTCAGTTTGATGCAATGGATGAAGGTAACAGTGGGCTTTCAAGACTCCTGCTGGCCTCTATTTCCGCGAATCGGAATCCTGATAAATGTGGAGTCCTGCTCTCGGATCTCTCGAGGATGAATTGACCCGGACTAGAGGATGAGGCGGGGAGATAGGGAGGGAATTTTAGATGGCTTTGGCTCGATTGCATGTCTTTCATGGGAGCTGCATATTCAGGGAGAGATAAGGGACTCGCATCGGTTCCCACGGTGACGACGATATCGGGTGACTTTCATGTACTCCGTCGACTATCGGGGTTGTTTTAAGGTGTTTCTCGGAGGCCGTGCATGTTTTCCTATTACGACTGCGCCATCATCCAGTGCCGTTACCGAAGATCCCTTCTGTCTTTTCCGAAAAAGTGTGAGAGATAGTCCATATACGTATATTTTCCTCAACATTCGCCTTTAATCGTGGGCGGCGTTCGCATCAAAATTAGGTAATTCTCAGAAGAAGAGGTATGGAACTTAAAATTACCAGGAAGAACCTGCATGCAATGAAGAAGGACATGGAGAGAAGGACGTCAATCTTTTAATATTAGTATAACCACCTATCAGGCACGTTTATTCTTGCAGGAAGGATGGCAACTACAGCCAGGAAGGAATTGATCGCAATCGAGAAGGACTTGGAGGATCACAACGGCCTCGCGGCGGACATCTCCGAGTGCCTCAGGGCGGGACCCAGCTGGTGCGACGTCGTCCTCCTCGTCCAAGGCGAAAAGTTTCACTCCTACAAGGGCATCCTCGCCGCCGTCTCCCCCTACTTCCGCAACATGTTCTCCACCGACTTCATGAACCCTTTCCAGAGGGAAGTCAGACTAGAAGGATTCACCACGATGGGATTCAAGCCGGTTTGGGATTACATCCACGGAACGAAGATAGAAATCGAAGGGGATGATGGAGCATTAAGCACTTTTAGAGATGCTCATTTCCTCGGACTCAAACGCCTCTGCACGAAATTGAGCAAGACCATTAAGGACTTGTTGAATCCCGATAATGCCTTCCGTATTCTCAAGATCGCCGAGCAATACGACTGCAAGGACTTGAAAGAAGCTGCGGTCGGGTTTATCTCAATTCGTTTCAATAAAGTCGCTCGTACGAGAGACTTCCTGACTCTCACATTCGAGACATTGCTATCTTTCCTCGATCGAGACGAATTGGAAGTCACTTCAGAGAAGGAGGTATATGAAGCGACAAGAAGATGGGTGCATCATGATGAGACCCGTAAAAGTCACTTGCCTGACCTCCTCCAGAAGATTCGCCTTCCTCTTCTGCCTTATGAATACCTGAAGGCTGTTGTCCTCAAGGACCCTATCATAAAAGGGGATTCCAGATGTTTCGAAGCTATCACGGATGCCAGAGACTACCATATCCCAGAGCTCCGTCACTTCGTTCCCATTAAGAAAACCAGAACCCGTGGAAATTGTTCTAAGCAATGTTGGTTCTTAGGAAGCAAGAACAGTGAGAGAAAGATATATCGCCTGAATTTGATTAATTGGGACGTGGATGAGGTCACTCACTACCCGGACAGTGGAGACGGGCTATTCTGTCGATCTTTTGCTGGTATCGACAGGAAACTGTTTCTGACGGGGCGCGGCGAGATGAAGATATTCGATGTGGGAAAGGAACTGTGGGAATCGGGCCCGAAACCTCCGGTGTATGCTGATTCGTCTGCGACTGCTGCCTCCTCTGAATCCTTATTCATCTGTGGAGGGAAAGATCAAAGTAATACGACTCAAAATGTTGCGCTTCGCTTCGATTTAGGGTCATGCCAATGGGTGCGACTAAATAATTTGTTCCATCACCGAAGCGATGCAGGCGCTTGCCTTCATGGCTCAAGTCTGCATGTCATAGGCGGATTCAAGAGTCCGAAGACGCACGAGCACTTGGACCTCCGCACTTCCAAATGGGAGCAGTTGCCTCAACTCCCACAGGGAATGTGTTTACATGCACTTGCGTCTTATGACGATATTCTCGTTTCGGCAGGGGGAGTAGGCAAAAAAAAAGACTTTGTCTTTCATAACGAAGTGTTCGTGTTTGACATCAGACGAAATGCTTGGAGACATTGGCCAAACATGACGGAAAGACGTGGTCAACACGGTCTTTTAACCTTCGAAGGTAAGCTGCACGCTTTTGGCATGGATGGATATGTTAAAAGTGATGATGTTAATTCCTCCTTGGAAGTCTTTGTTGGAACGGGATGGGAGGTCTTGAAGAGATACGATTCCATGTCTTGTTGTGCTGCCTGTCAGATGATCTTGTGACGTTTTCTTCATTCCCCATACCTTGTTTCTTGGATCACCCTCAAAAATATCAATTTTTGCAAGTGTGGCGATGATCATATCCTACGGCATAGCATGTGTGATCACGTATATGAATTGCTGGCAATATTAATGCGTTTTTATTTGAACGTTTCTTTTCAGTTGTATTTTCATTTCTTTTTCATATTTTTTTGTCAGTAAAGGTTTTGATGACGCCCCGAACCCAACAATTCCAACAACAACAACTCCATCAACAATACCCTCCAGATTTGCTCACATCACAAGAAAATCATATGAAAGCCAAAAACGTTACATGAAAGAAATTCTTGAGAAGATTCATCTTCGAAGAGGGAAGAGGGGGCATTGACCTCGTTTAGCGGCTTTCTTTGGGATCTGACGCCAAAAAGAGAATGATCACTTAGGATTACATTCTGAGAGATTTCAAGGCAATCCACTACCAATCGATGCAAGATGCATTGAAAATAAGATAACATCGTGCATCTAGATTCCTGCTATAATATCTTATAAAATGGTTGGGAAGTACGATGGAAACCGAAGAGTTGGCATTTCCTTAAATCATTAAATCATTCTGACAATCAATAAACCAAAATTAAATCATTCTGACAAGGAGAATGCCACCTACAGCTTCACGAAAGAGATTGATTACAATGGAGAAGGACTTGGAGGATCACAATGGCCTCGCGACAGATATGTCCGAAAGCTTTAGGAAGGGATCCAGCTGGTGCGACATAGCCATTCTTTTACAGGGGAGAAAGGTTTCATTCTTCCAAAGGGATACTCATCTCTGTCTCCCCATATTTTCGCAACATGTTCTCCATCGATTTCATGGACCCATGGACCAGTCTCTTCTAATCCCTCTCCTCGCTCGAGGCGGCAGCCATCCCCAGCTGCATCCTTGCACCCTCCGCCCGCCTCCCGCACCTCGTCAGGTACACACTCACCCTCGCTCCACCCCTCACTCCTAACCTCGCTCCGTACTTGCCCTCTGCTCACTCAGGAACGCCTCCCTCGTCCCCAACGAAATCGTCCTTATCCCAATTTGAATTCTGACGGGACACTGAAAGACCCCTATCCGGTTGGAAACGGTTGTTCCAGAGTCAATTCCAAACCCTTTTCTCGGCCGAGACCACGCATTCTTTTTGTTTCTCGGGTCGATATAAAATTTGGAGGAGGAAACACGAATCTTGCAATTTTGTGGAAGACGATACAACCAGGCTAGCCATGAATTGCCCCGAACAGGTAGACCATTCTATTAATAATATGCATTCCAAGCAATTCTTGTTCGAGTCTGATACGGAGTTCCCATCGGGGAAAAACTCTAATTGACGTCATTTCCATCATTGGAAACATCGGTGTTACAATAAATATGTATATAAATCAAAAAAAGGATTTTACGGTTTGAAATGTTGTCATGTGACACAGGGTGTCATGTGACACCCTGTGTCACATGACCCCCGCTCTCCGCGCATGTGCCTCCTTTCCCCATCGCAAGGTCCTCCAGGAGGTCCGCATCTCTTTAAAGGGTACGGTCGGGCGGAATTATTAAATCATAAAAATTATTAAAAATTAAATGTTTAATAATTTGAATGCAGTTGAAGGCGCGAAGTTCGAATGCACGATGTGAAAGTAGGAAAAGTGGTAAGTAATGCGCAAGAAATATCCAAACAAAAAGTTTGCAATATAAAAAATGAGAAAAACCGTATTTTTGACGTCTGATCTGAACGTGAAAATTCACTCCATTCTCTAAGCAACAAAAATATGTATTTTATTCGCTGAACATTAACAATTACTTAAATTCTCTAAATATTTGCACTCTTCGTGGGGAAAAGAAATTTCATGAGGAAGAATCCCTGTCCCGCTTTGTTCGCAATGCGTTTTTACGGAACGAGTTCCCATAAATAGAGGAGAGAAATGGACGACCTGAGACGGTTCTCGAAAAAATACAAATAATTTTTAAAAAATTGCAAAATTGCAAAAGTGTCAGTCGGCCATCTGGCAGGCTCGGTAGCACCGGATGGACTCGAATCGCTTCACGACCGTCCAGCCCTCCCCGTCGAAGACCTCCACGGAGGAGTTTTTCAGATTCCGGTCGCCCTCGACTTCCACGCCGAAAGCGTGCAGCTTGCCGTCGATGCAGAGGAGGCCGTGCAGGCGCCGTCGTTCCACCATGCTCGGCCACTCCGTCCACGCGTTCCTTCTGCTGTCGTAGGCGTACACCTCGCTGCGAAAACTGTCGGCCTTTCCGAGGAATCCGCCGATGAACCCGCCTCCCCCAGCGAGGACGAGCTGGTCCCCGTGAGACGCGAGGGCGGGCGAGTATCTCTCTTGCGGGAGTTGAGCCAACTCCTCCCACTTGGAGGTGCGGAGGTCCAGACGCTCGTGCTTCGCCTTTCGGAACCCGCCGACGACGTGGAGGCAGGAGTCGTGGAGGCACGAAGTCGCACCGT